>JBAJNP010003364.1:0-26404 GCA_036877545.1 Yasuhikotakia modesta
GAGTCCATATAAACAACATATGTGTGTGTTTTATATACCTTTACTGGTTCCATCAGGTCCTCTCAGCACTGTGCACTCATCAATGGAGCCGAACACTTCAAACATCTTCCTCACATCCTCATCAGACTGCTGCTTTCCCAGCATCCCCACAAACAACTTCCTGTCCTCTAAACACAGAAAAATGGTCATAATCAATAAAAATGCCTGTCACACATCTCATGAGGTTTTTATAAGGATGCTGTGTGTTTTTGTTGTAGGCATTGCATCTTTCTCCTTTTACTTCTGTCTCTCTTCTCTCTCCTGTGTAGCTAGAATTGGTCTGCACACTTTTTAAAAGGCTGTATTATTGTTAGATGGGAAGTTGCAAACTTTGGCCACATGATCATGAGCTCTGTGCATTCTCTCTTTGCCTGCGGACCAAAAATGCTTTCATAACGTTTCCTATTCCACCTTTTGTAAACAATCTAACTAGAAAAGCGTGGCAGTCACCTGCCATTTATTTAATAATTTTTTTCCATATGAAATGTCATATTCATATAGAGCATTTTATTTTAGTAGTTGTGTTGTGTTTGTCAAGCCACAACGAAATAAATAAACTTTATAAATAAATCAGTATAATTAGCAATTTATACAAATTAAATGAATTGGTATAAATTAATTTGTGAGGAAGAAAGCTATGAACTGTGAAGATGGCAAATTGATAAAATGAGTAACCATTTATAAAAATCATTTAAGAACACAGTATTTGGTTGAAACAAATGTTTACCTCCTTTTCCTTCACTGTCCGCAGGCTTCACCTGAATAGGCCGATTCATCTGTTAAAAACAAAATCCAAAACTTTTTATCAATTTCAAAAGTTTATTGAACACATATTTTCTCATTTAGCACATATTTTTACATTTAGGCATTTAGAAGACACTTTTTATAGACACTTTTATGTGTGATCAATATGAGGTAAGTTGGGAACACAATAGGAACCTGCTGTTAACAAAAAATTAATCTTGTACAAAATATTTGTATTTAAAATGCATTATATGTTGTTAATGGATTAACAACAAAATCAAAAGTAAACTGCCTGAAACACAGAACAATACATTAAACCTCTAAAATTGAAGTAACAAACAGTGACTGTGCAATGGTTCTGTTATTTTAGTGTGCTAAATAACACAGTTCTGTGACAACAATCAATTTTTGCTGGCTTTTAAGTTAAAAAAATTTAATTGAAGGTAGGGTATGTAATTTTTATCTCCCCATACACAGGCGAGCACGCACACTTACAAACTGTGTGCATGGTAGAAAGATAAGATCTGAAATGAGGGCCATCTGATCAGGATTACACAGACACAGTGGATTACACAATAGTGTTTTGTGTGTGTGAGATAAAGAATGTGTAAAATCCTGCTGGTGAACGGGAGATAGAGAGATGTTTTGAATCACTGCAAATAGTGACAGCTGGGACAGTGTCAACAGTCATGAGAACAGATTGAGGACTGGAAAAGCTGATTGATTCTGACTGCTTGTGTTTGTTGCTCTGCTGTTTTTCTCTTTAGCTGTTCCCCATTCAAATCACTTAAGAAAGGCATGCCACTGTTATAAAGTCTCTCTTCAATAAACCACACACAATTCACATCTATAGTTTAACCCCATCAACATTTAAAGGACAATAAATCCAGACATTATTTCATACATTATTAGTATGTTCAGTCTCATTTTTGCAACCTGACACTGTTTTGTGATAGTGACCAGCTGACTGAAAACTAAATAGGGATTCTAGAGAGAAATTCTAGAAAGAGCAATATTATGAGCAAGAACACACTGTGGTAATCTGTAGTCTAAGCTGGCCATCTGGTATCTTCTAAGGCAAGCTAGTCCTGTACATTAATTTATGTGAGGCTTACAGCATTAGTTAACAAGCCATGCTGGAAGCAGCTAAACCTGCTTAACACCAACATGGCCAGGCTGGAACCCAAACAAACCAGCAATAAGCAGTAGTAGTTTTTTGAAAAGGTGGGAGGACGGAGAGTTGTTGATGCAGAAAAGATGTAGGAAAAACATTTAAAGAGAGAGAAAGGGGGAGAAGTCGGCAGGGGTGGTGCAGCGAAATAGATAGAGATGAAAGGAAACAAGCAGGAGTGAGAAACACACTTTTTCTAAGGAGTCACAACAAATTAATTTGTATAATGTCATGAATGCATCACAGATGTGGTTTGTCATGGAGTGGGAGAGATAACACTGAAATATGTAAAACTAAAAAAGATGCAAATAAATCAGAGAGGATAAGTTGAGAATAAATACAGGAAGGAGGCTTTGATGAGAATTAAAGCACAAAGCCACAACATGTGTATGAAGAGAGTTTGTGTTGTGAGAGCATACTTGAAAATACTGCTATTGTAAACATACAATCTTTATAAAGGTACAAGCAACATGATAATTTAAATAATTAAATGAACACACACACACACACACACACACACACACACACACACACACACACTGCGGTTTTCGCAAATCTATTTCTGTGTTTACGGGATTCCAGACAGCCTGTGTATTTTTTTGACAAAATTTGTGACAGTTACGTATTGACCCCAGTAGGTGGAGACAAATGATTGTTTTTGTACAGTATGAGCCATCATTTATTCAACTGATTTGTTTAAAAAGACTAAAAAGTGAAAGTAATTCACTACAGCACTACGAGTTGCAACCACTAGGCAACCCCACCCTCACACCTCTTACTCTTTCTGTACATTTTGTTCACCAGAATTTCTGTTTAAAGACCTATTTCATCCATTCACACACAAATCATTCACATATTAACACACACTTATTTATTCCCTCACAAACATACTCATTCATCTACACACTCACACACTAGTGCACAGTTGAAAACAAAAACAGAACAGAAAGAGAAAGGCAGATTAAAAGAGACAGCAAAGATGAGAGAGGGCCATTGGAGACAGCTGACACTCCACATTGACATGAAAACACAACCAGTGGCCTCATCACAACCCCCTCCAGCTTATCTGTTGTCATGGCAACATGCAGACCACAGTAGATAAACAAGGATGCTTGCTGCCAGGGGAGATAGTTAAACTCACCCATTAAATAAAGATACAGGCAGTAGAAATTTAAATTAAGAATTGTAAGGTATAAATATAATTGATTATACTAATTAATAATACTAATAGTAATTTCTAAATAAAACTAACACTAATTAATATAAAATAATAATTAGACTAAAATATATTATACTATATAATTACTTTTACTGAAGAAAATGTGATTGAGGTTTGCCTGTGAGATTCTATTTCCAGCGGATGCTACAGCATTCTCTGCTTTTTAAAGCTCTGAACAATAGCAATAGTGATTGTATATAATAGCAATAGCAATAGTAATGTTATAGAGAGAATGGTCCACACCAAAACTGTAATGATAAAGATACAAGGAATGATATCATTGGCATCAGTTTTCCAGCTGATAAATTATGTAACATCGAGAGCCAATGAAATCGCATTTACTGCAGCACAGAAGCTTAGAATTAACATGGCCTTATCTGTTGGTGTGAATGCTAGTTTAGTTATTGTTTTAGTTATCTTTATGCTTATGCTTGGTGTGAACGGGCCTTTGGACTCTTTGTTGTGTGTTTGAAATGTCCTTTGTTTCAGTTACAAAAATACCCATTTAATAAAAAGTACACATTTAACACACAAACAAACATATAAGTACACACTCGCCTCACATTAATTAAACATTAGCACACACAGGTTCACCAAGTCACTTTGGTCAAAATCATCTTGCCTGGAAACTGTCAGCTTTTTAATAATAGATGTACGTTTCATTTAAACACATCTGTAGGACTTAGTCACAAATGTATTACTAAGGATACTAAGTCACAAATGTATTTCTAAGGATACTAAGTCACAGATGTATTTTTACACCCTCTCTCGGTTTTACACATGGCTTATGTACAATGTACATAACACACACACACCCTGATACACACACTCTGTAAACCTCGACCCCTGCAGTAATTCTGAAAAGGATTTTTCATGGATTACAGAGTATTAAACGAAGGATTATTCAATCAAATTGCATTCTATCCCTAGCCTACACAGAGTCACCGGCCCAAACCATTTCACTGTGGAGAGGGGGGTGTCTGTTAGTGCTGTCAGTCTACTGTTGTATTTTTACACTGGACTACAATAAACTATACAATCACACATGTACTCACAGAATAGCAATCATTAGGTATCTATGTGCACCAAACTCACATACAGTAAGTTTGTGTGACATGCATTTTTGTTTGTTTAAGAATCATTTATGTCTTTTCCTCTCACTAACACTTCCACTTAATGAGTCACTTGTTGCATTATCCATGTTACCTAGCAACTTTCCATCTCCAACTCACCCATATCTTACTAATCATCTCCTTTCTCTTGTTAGTAATACAATCTATTTGCTCTGTAACACTGTTAGTCCGGATTTAATATCTAATTAAAAAGTTTGTTTGCAACATACTTAAATTATTTAAGATTCAGAACATTACTATAAAAATGAAAGTAAGTTGTAATTTTTTTAGACATAGTTAAGTGTGTGGATAATTTTAAATTTAATGGATTAAATTTAAGTTTTTGAGTGACCGCGCCCCCTTATTCCCCTTATTTATTTATATATTTACAGTGGTTGGCTGTTGCAAAGTTTTTGGCAATGCCATTTTCGCGTGGTTGCAAGCTGCATGTGATTTGTTAGAGTTGTTGGTGAGTAGCTAGAATCTAAACGTTTTTTTCACTTTTTGTTTAATTTTTTTATCGAGACGTTGTTTTTGAGTACAGGAAAACAGTTTGTTGTATTTGTGTAGACTTCAGTTATATAAACACGGTATTCAAGATGTGTTCATTACAGCATGTTTATGTTCTTTAAATGCAAATGTTTAAACAAGCTTTCATGTTAAAATTAGGGCCAAAGTTAGCTCTGCTTAAAGAAACCAGCTAAACTTGAAGGCAAACTTGTTTTAAACTTGTCTTCCCTGTATTATTGTATTTTGAAATTAAGTTTTAATAAAAAAAGAAAATGAAAAACAGTGTAGTTTGATTGCTTTTATATATAATTTATTGCAATTAAAAAGATAAGTAGTTGGACAGAAATTTAAAGCATTAAGTAAATTCAACTTAAAATAACTGTTAGATTGACTCTTATCTTTAAGTAATGTTCACTTAAGTTTTCAAGTAAACTTAACTTAATTTTTTTAGGGCAACCAGTTTCCTCTAATTTTTTAAGTAAACTCAACTCATCCGGGCTTACAGTGTATGTATAACACAGCTGTCTGGCATGTACCTTACAAATATTACTAGCATATTTTAAATGCTTTGTTATATGTTTTCATGTATAGTTTTTAATACAATCACAAAAGCATTCTGCACAAAAATACACTATCTTCTGATACCTGTACAACTGTATCATGGTTACACAGTACACAGTTTATTCATTAGATTTATTAGTTACTGCACTTTCAAGCAATATGCAATAAAAGATTTGCAGGGCTGAGATATTTGCTAGGCTGAGATTTACTGATGTTAAAATCCTTAGTAACAAATTCACAACATTTCCTATAAGCTGTGCAGATATTTACAGATACATAAGAAGAAATTGCACACCAAATGCTGCTGTGTAGATCCACTGAGAGAGCTTTGCTGTACGTATAAGCCCTGTCAGATATCTCAGCATAGATTGGCAGTTGGTTTTCACAGACCCCTCCTGCTCTCATTAAGACAAACTTCTGATCCATCATTTGCCATCCTCCTACAGCCTGGGTCAGCACTATTCATCTCTGCATGTTCCCTTTATCTTGAGTCATGACCTCTGTGAGCTGCCCTGGTTTTCATTCATCTCTTCTCACAATCCCTTCTCTCAATCCATCTCACAATCCATCAGATAATGAACAGAGAAGAAGCGAGAGAAATGAGCAAACAGACTCTGTAAAAACTGTTAAAGTCAGCATTAATCTACATCTATCCTTCTATCTATACATTTATTTGGCTCCATTTTACTTAATTACTAGGTCACTGATACTGACACATGACTGGCTGATCATTATTCACTACACATCACATTAAAAACTGTGTAGTACTAAAACCCTAAAAACATTTAACCTCCAGAAATCCTCTTGGTTTCGCTCTGGTCTTTTCACGGGTTGCAAGCAGCTGCTACAATTGAATTTGTCACTGTCTCTGTATACTGTTACATTACGGCCTCAGCCCCACCTCCACTACTCAGAATCTATTACGATCCATTATCAAACTGTATGTCCCAGTGTGACCACAGCAAACAGATATCAGGGCTTTCATACATCCACTCAAATAGAGCCTGCCTACTGAATCAGGTTAATAAAAGCGTGTCGCATGGGGTATAAACAAACATGAATTTGAGAAATGGAACATACAAAACTGTGCTTGCTAGAAATATACCCTGTACAGTGGGTGTTGCTTTAATTCCAGCCACTTTTTAACACACCTGACTGGTTCAGATTGTCTTCTGTGTGTGCTTGTGTAAGGGTTGCATGTGTGAGAGAATTTCTTCACAAAAATAGTAAAACATTTGGTCTTCACTGTTTAAAATAGTCATACACTGGCCAGTCAGGGTAGGTTAGGGTACAGCAGGTTAGGGTACAGCAATTATCATAATTTGCCATAACCACTGCTTGTATGACAGGTCCATCTATGGTCTGTGTGTGTGTTCCTGCTTATCTACCATTTTGGGGATCAAATATCCTGACAAGGATGGTAAAAGTCACTTTGTGGGGACCAGCCAGCAGTCTATGCAATGTCCCCAAAGTGTGTGCTTAACAAAAGTACAGAAACATTCTACATTTCCTAAATTAGCAGTGATAGATGTTCTTGACATATAACACACATTCCGTGCATGTAATGTAACAGTGATGTACACAGAACCACAACTACAGCCAGATCTATCTGTCAGAGGAAATGGGAGGGAGACTGAAACAGAGATCCAGATGAAAGCAGTATAACGTCTGTTATGTCTTGTCTGTCCTCGGTTATTGGTCTATTGTCTTTTTCTGCTAAAATTAAACCAGTGTCTGTGCTTCAGTGGTGCACAGAAAGCCATCTGTTACCCCAGCCCCCAGTACTGCAGGGATAGTCCATACTGCAATGTATAACATTGGCAAATTATATACCATAAATTATTGAACCAATATCACCATTTCATCATTTCAACATATTACAATCACTGCCTAACCTAGAGGGCAATAGAGACAGAGAGACAGAGTGTGAGGCAGACAGATGTAAAAAAGAGACAAAGACATAATTTGAGAATGGCAAACAGAAAGTTTGCTAATATGTGCATAGTTTAAGAAAAATAGATTGAATGAGCAACAGGGACAGATAAGCAGATAAATAGACAGAAGAGGGCAACAAGGACATATACGCTGGGACAAGGACACAAATTACAATGAGCTAAACATGAACTGTGCACTGTGTTTTAAATGCAATGTTTTAGGAATTGTATTTTGAAAAATATTTATATAAATAAGACAGATAATCTCCATGGTAACCTACAGATCATACCAATATAGTAATCCCAAACACAATATAATCACGCATAATGCATAATGTACTTACCCCTGGCAGGGTTTTCTGTTCATGAAGAGCACTTTGTGCTTTAAGGGCTGACTCTCGTGCACAGTATGTTAGAAAGGCACATCCTAGTAGTAGTAAAGAGAGAGAGAGAGAGAGAGAGAGAGAGAGAAAGAGAGAGAGAGCGATTTAACAAGCACTTTATTGTTTTACATTACATAAAAAAATTACAATGATTAAATATTCACTATATTCACAAGTTGATCGTCATAAATTGTACAAAGTACCTCATTAACACTCCACACATCACAAAAATATACAACATTATTAGTAAGCATATAATAGGCAAACTCAATTTTCAATCTCTAGTATCTAAACATAATTTCAGGATCTACTGTAGCAAGTTGTAAACCTTTATTTTTCCTTGTTTTCCAAATTGCTAATTTAGCAGTTCCAATTAAATAATTTAATAAACACATCTTTCTCCTCACTTGTATTTTAGTCACCCGATGAACACTTCATCAGAAAAACTTCATTAAAATTACTAAACAAGGTCTTAAGCAGATCACAAAGGCCTTGCAGCCTACTACACCTCAAAAACAAATGTTCTACGTTTTCATGTTCCCCACAAAATCGACATTCCTGTACTACTACTGGATTCAGGTGTGCCACATGTCCGTCTGTAGCTATGGCCCCATGAATAATCCTCCACTGCAGATCAGCAGTTCGCTTCTCTACAGGGGGCTTATATAGGGTCCTCCACCTGTCCCTAACTAGAAAGTTTGGTCTCAACAAACCTGGCCATTTAGAGATCTTTTGTCTCTTTAACAATTCCTGATGTGTGACTTTTACTGTAGTATAATATATAGCCTTCTTAGATGCATCTTTAAAAATATATAACAGAGGAGTCCTGAAAGATAAAATAGAGTCCACATCTTCACTATTATCATCCTCATTTATAGCAGGTGATATTTTAAATTCTGGGAAATGTTTCACATTTCCATTGTCTGGTACTGGTCTCAATGCAAGACCTTTAGGATAAGCCTTACAGATTTCAAACTTTAATATCGTCCTGTCCTGAAACAAAAACCATAATATCATCAGCATATGCTGATAAAAATATTTTAAAATGATCATTTTCATTAGGCACTACAATTCCCTTGTGTACCCTCCTTAATCTACACAACAATGGTTCAATCATTAAACTATACAACTGTCCTGAAAGAGGACAACCCTGCCTTATACTTCTTGTGACATGTGTTGGTGCACTTAAACCACCACCTACTTTAACCATAACAGAGACATTATTGTACAACAACCTAATGTAAGATATAAAATTGTCACCAAAACCAAAGTTCCTCAGCACATTAAAAAGATATTCATGATCAACTCTGTCAAACGCTTTTTCCTGATCAAGCGACAGAATTCCAATGTTTACATTATTGGACTGATTAAAGCCTATCACATCTCGCAGTAAAAAAATATTATCCATTATAGATCTTTCAGGTATACAATAGGTTTAATCATTATGAACCAAAAGATCTAAACAATGTTTCATTCTACTGTCTAAAACCTTGGAGAAAAGCTTATAATCGAAATATAACAAAGAGAGAGGCCTCCAGTTCTTAAGAAATCCTAGGTCCCCTTTCTTAGGGAGCAGGGATAACACTGCTCTACGACAACTTGTTGGAAGTGTTTTACTTCTAATAGCATCTAACAGTACTTCATATAGATCTTTGCCTATTGTATCCCAGAAATATTTATAGAAGTCCACAGGTAAACCATCAATTCCAGGACTACGTCCAATATGTAACTGCTGCATTGCTTCTGTAAGTTCATTAAAAGTAATTAAAGTGTCCAGTGACCTTTTCTGTTTAACCTCATCTTTAATCTTTAAACAACTCATCAGCACTTAAGGCATCACAGTTCTCTGCACTGTATAACTGTTTATAAAAGTATTTTGCGATCTTTCGCATTTCGCCCGGATTGGATGTTGCTGAACAATCTTGACGTCTAAGGTGACATATCTGCTTTTGATGCACATAGTTCTTTTCAAGATTAAAAATGAAAGTACTTGGAGCGTCCATATCCTTGATGGAGCAAAACTTAGCTCTTATCAAAGCTCCCTTTACTTGCTCCTTTAAAAAGGAACTTAACTCATTGTTTTTTCTTTTTTAATACATCACTCTGTACCCTCTCATTATTGGGTACAAGATTTTGGGTACAAGTTTTTAACTGCTTCCTTTACCATGGTTGATGTATGAAATGTGTAATTTCCCACTTCCCACCATTGACACAAATTTTCAAATAATGTCTTCTTCAGCTTCCAATTATTCCAAAACACCATAACATTTTCACAAAAACAACAATCATTTAATAACTTTACATTAAAATGCCAGTAATAATTAGACTTAAAAGTTTACTTTATATTTAAAACCAAGATAACCATGTGATGGTCTGAAACCCCATTTGGAGAAATACAAACACCATTACTTTGTTATTTCACATCTTGCACCATAAACTCTTTCATCACACACTTTCAACCAGGTATACTGCCTAACTCCTATATTTCTTGTTCTCCAAACATCTCCTAATTGAAATTCATGCATAATTTTTCTTAGTAAAACCCCTGATTGACTATGAGGCTCTTCCCCGTTTCTATCTACTACAAAATCTGTTGTGCAATTCCAATCTCCACCAATAACAAGACCATCACTGTTATCATATTTCTTCATAACATTACTTAGAATCATAAAAAATGTTTGCCACTCTAGGCCTTTATTGGGGGCATAGACGATAACAAAAACAAACACAGTTCCCTCATATTCAACTTGTGCTATTATTAATCTTCCTTCAACCACTTCTTCAACCTTTAGAATATTAATATTCATACTAGCAGAAAATAAAATAGCCACCCCGGCACTATTATGTGTTCCATGACTCAAAACAGATTTACCTTTCCATACCTTCACATACCCCTTTCAACTTCATTGTCCTTAGTAGTATGGGTTTCTTGTAAAAAAAGAAACATTAATCTTTATAATGGTTAAAAATTCTGAAATCAAAGCTAATTTACTCCTGTCTCTACTGCCATTAATATTTAGCGAGCCCACTCTTAAAGCATCCATATAGAAACATAGAGTGGAAAGAAGAGACAGGAAAAGAAAGCAAAGAACAAAGGACAATATGTGAAATTTAATCGTTTATGAAACAAGTTTATCCTTTCGCAATTTTGTTACCATCTTCTTCAGGCGAAATCTCTTTTTCTTATCTAAAACTTCAATACTAACTGTTCGAGAGCATCTTGAAGCAACAGCACTGACCTAACAAATTTCTCAATATCAGAAAAAAAAATCTCACATCAACAGTCTTTCCAAAAGTCAAATCCAGAAAATCATTTATCTCTTTAAAGTGTATGTCTCTCCAGCTACCTGTGACCCCATGTCGGACATCTCCGACAGCGTATCATCATCTTTTACGTCACCGGTTTCCTCACCTTTTGAAGTATCAATGTTAGCACTAGCCACCTCGCTATACACTTGGCCACTCACAATATTTTCTGGTACACCATTTACATTCAGTTCCGTCTCAACAACAACTTCATCATTTTTACCGTTATCAGTAACGCTTTCAGACTGATAAAAAATTTGAGAATCGTTCTTTTCTACAGTCGGAGACAACACATTCTCAGATACATCCAGTACCTCGGTAGTACTACTCCTGTCTAGGGCTGCAACAACGAATCGATTAAATCGATAAAAATCAATTACTAAAAGCGTTGGCAACGAATTTCCCTGAGGAACGTGAGGAACGTAATGTCCCTGGTGCTAGTGTTTACTCGCTATTATGTTATTAACGAGCTAACGCTAACTTGTCATGCTTGTCAAGCTAGCGTTAGGTCGTTAATAACAGTAGTAAAGCAGGGGTGGTATAGTTACTAGTGATGGGAAGTTCGGATCATTTTACTGACTCGGATCTTTGAGTCTCGTTCAGCAAAATGAATGAATCTTTTTTCGAGTCATTTCGTTCATTATAATTAAATATAATTAAAATGTTACATTTTACTTCCCAAACACATCTACCGTCACACAAACACATCTACTGCTTACACAAACGTAATACCGTCACACAAACACATCTACAGTCACACGACAAACAAGACAAAACTATAATGCTATGAAACAGAAAAGATTAACAAAAATGTTTGATTATCATTATCTATCTGGGTCTATCTAGCTCATCTCTCCTCGAATCCGAAATGAGTCATTCGTTCATCATGTGACAGCCCCTAAGTTTAACCTATGCTGCATGAGCCGGAAAGAGAATTGATTAGTTCATCTTTTGAGTCTTTCAAGCCGTTCGTTTATCACATGACAGCAGGTGAACTAACAGAATCTATAGGGTGTTGCGCAATATGCGTATGCGCGACTGAACGACTCACTCCCCGACACGACTCGTTCTTCTCGAGTCACATTTAAAATTCGTTCAAAATGAATGAATCGTTCAAGAATGACCCATCACTAATAGTTACTTTGCACTTTGCATTGCAAGACTAAAGACACGTTTTTATTCACTCGCCTTTTTTGGACCATTCATTTTTCAATCTGTTGTCTCGTTTCCAGTCCAAATATCTAAAACATAAATAAATCAAGATTACTAGACAAGAAAAATGGCATGAGAAATGCTTTAAACTTCTGTTTGAGATTATATGTCATTAAGATTATTTTTCTTACACCATTGGCAGATAGTTTTGCTTGTTTTAAGCAAACAATCACTTAATTGAGGTGTTTTTTCAGAAAACGAGACACAATGTCTTATGCTATTTCATGTGTCTAGTAAATGTATGTGATCAATATTGCGTTGAAGCATCCAGTCATTGAAAAAGCTGTCAGGGCTGCAAGATGTCTGGTAGAACATTTTAAGAAAAGCGAGCTAGCCAGCAGTAAACTCAGAGAGAAACAACAACAAATGGCCACACCAGAGCACAGCCTTGTTCAAGACATAAGCACAAGGTGGAATAGCACATTTTATATGATAAGTCGACTGCTTGAGCAAAGGTGGCCTGTAACAGCAACACTGTCCGACAGAAAGAGCTTTCAACAGTCCTCAAGCCTTTTGAATGTGTCACTGTGTTCATGAGTGGGCAGAAATATGCAACAATATCTGTAATACCTCCACTTGTGAAGGGGCTGTTGAAGTCCATCCAGAGTGCTGTCTACGAGTCAGCCCCGCTGTGGGCTTTCCAACTCACTGCGGTGCAGCAGTTGCAGGAGAGGTGGAAAAGGGAGACTGTTTTCTCAGATGGAGCACCAAACACAGTGATTTTTGTGATGGCCCTTGACCCAAGGTTTAGGAAACTGAGCAAGTTTCTTTCACCTGATGAAATCCTACCTGTTCAAACTAAACTGCAAACAATGTCACTTGAAGAGAGAAGGAAGATGGATGTGCAGCAGCATGGCAGTTGCAGTGTTGTTACCTCCACCAATGCTACAGCTACTGAATCAACACCTCTAGTAGCTACTCTAATTGATTCACTCCTTGGTTCTGATGGTGAAGAAGAGGATAGAGCAGGCAAAGAACGAAGTCCTCACATACTTTGGAGAAAAGAGCCTTGCCAAGGAAGAAAACCCATTATTGTGGTGGAAGGCTAACAATGAAAGATATCCCATGTTGGCCAGGCTAGCCAAGTCTTACCTCTGCATCCCTGCCCCCCT
This sequence comes from Yasuhikotakia modesta, assembly GCA_036877545.1. Classification (NCBI taxonomy): domain Eukaryota; kingdom Metazoa; phylum Chordata; class Actinopteri; order Cypriniformes; family Botiidae; genus Yasuhikotakia; species Yasuhikotakia modesta. Next base: position 13,304 of record JBAJNP010003364.1, read on the forward strand.
CAACACCATCTGAGCGGCTGTTTTCTGCAGCAGGCAACATAGTCTCAAAGAAAAGAGCGAGCCTGAGTCAGGAGCATGTGGACATGCTCACATTTTTGCATTGCAATGCAAAGAGTCTGAACAAAGGGAGTAAGAGAGAGTAAGTGTGTGTGTGTGTGTTTGTGTGTCAGTGTGAGAGTTTGTGAGTGTGTGTGTCTGCGAGTGTAGTCTAGAGAACAAGTTCTGACATTCAAACAAATCCTGTTAAATTTTCTGATTTGTACTGTTCTTTATTTTTATAAATTATTTATTGTTTTGGCAGCTCAGGTGGCACTTTATTTAAAAAAAGTCTATATATTTGGCAGATGTAAAGCATACATGCGTATGTTTTTTGTGTTAGTCCATTTTTATTTTATTTTATTATTATTATAACAGCTCAGGGATGTTCAAGAAGCAACATGTTTATACACTTCCTAAAGATTTTAGTTCTGTTTTGAATAAAAGGTTGGAAATGAATGCTTTTCTTGTTTTTTTTATCCGATTCATCGATTAATCGAAAAAATAATTGACAGATTAATCGATTATTAAAATAATAGTTAGTTGCAGCCCTACTCCTGTTGTTCTCCCCACTAAAACCAGCTTTATGTGGGCATGTTTGTCTCTTGTGACCAACATCCCCGCATTCAAAGCATCTCAAGTTTCTGGTATATTAGCATAAATCATATAAGCCTTTCCTTCATGTAACACTCTAAAAGACACGTCTAAATTCGGTTCATTCAGAAACATGAACACCTGTCTTCTGAAAGACATTACATGTTTTAACACTTCATTCTTACAACCAAGTGGAAGCACTTTGATCGCGCTTGCAAACTTTCCGTAACATGAAAGTCCTCTTTCTATTTCATCATTTGAAATTAAGGGGGGCACGTTAGACACGGTTACTTTAGTGGTCTGCGCCACAAGTGGTGAAACAACAACAAATTCGTCACTTTACTTGAACCTCCTCTTTCACAAAAACCACCACAGCCTAATTCATTCGCGAAGCTGACAGAATGTTCTCATATCCGATCTCCTCACCAACTGCTTCCAGTACGTCCTCCACAGTCACACCGCTCGCCGGAACACACCTGACGCCGTGCCGAAGTGACACAGATGGCGTCACCCCCACCGAGCGAGACGCCATCCTGTTCCCGCACGAAACTACACTAATAGTACATGCAAATTAACACTTGAAAAAGAAATAAACTTAATAACATTCAAAAAAAGTATTAATTAGAAATAGGAAAAAAAGTGTTATAGTAATAGGCAGAAAAACCCAAAACTTTCACCCTCTCCACGTGAGAACTCCCAAGATGCTCTCGACCACCCTCAAAGAGAGAGAGAGAGAGAGAGAGAGAGATAATAGTTAATATTATTTGACAGTATTTTTAACTGTATCCATTGTATCTGTTATTTTTCTTCTTATTCTACTTGAAGTATGGCAGCCCATACAGTACAAAGTTTTGAAATTGTCATTCAGATAGAGGATTCTCTGATATGCTACCATAGACAATTTTCAAACCCTCTTGTGCCACCACCAATTCAAAGTTTTACATGTTTGTGCTCATAACTTTTACGTCTTAGAAACAAATTTTTTTTCCTGTAGTATCTTGGTTCATGCCGATTCCAACACACAATTCCTATGATGACATTTTCGGTCGTAAAAATGTTACTCCATTTCGAATTGGAAAAAAGAGAAAACTACTTATTTGAAATCCTCCTGCATTTTATTTGAAATCCTACAATCCTCCTCCGTTATCTGACTTGTACGAAAATTGGTACATAGTATTGTAGTGACCTGGGGCATGATGGGTAATCGCTATATCTTTGGAAATCTTTTGTGTATTGACATGAAACTTAGTACATGCCACCATTGGCATGACCTGAGGGAGCGTGCACATTTTTAGCAGAGTGCCACCTACCGGTTAAGAGATATGGTTCAGAGAATATTGCTTTTTCTTTAGAACTAAAATAATGTAAATGGTATCTTCACATCCTTTGAGGCAAGCTAGATAAAACAATATTTAATGTAACCTGGTTGGCCATTTTGGGCATTGGTCATTTTGTGAACTTATTGCGATTGACACTTATCTTTTTAGATTCCATAGCATGTCCAGTGCTACGATACCAAATTTGTCACCAAATTTGTCATAGCAACTGTACTTCCTGTACCTTTTTTTCAGACTCCTCCTAGGTCATACGTCTGATTTGCACAAAATTTTGAGTACATCATCTAAAGACAAAAGATATTACAATATTTTTGGTTAACCCAATAGATCAAAAGTAACATATAATCCTATCATAAAGATATGAGATTACAAGATGACAAAACGTCCTCAGGATGTGTCTCAATACACTTGTTGTGCTGTACTGACATTTCGTATGTGCTTTGTAAGAAACTTTGTGACCATAATTTCATATTGCTGTAGGTGGTTTTACTTATGTTTTTAAACCTAAAACCTATGCTTTTTTCTATACCATTTTTTTCAACTGTTGTATTTCTCTCCTTGGTGTATGGTTCATGAGTGAGAGATTTAAGATATTGTCTTCAAATCACTTCATCCAGTTCACAAAACATCTGAATCCTTGTTTACGAATCAGACTGATCTCTTTCAGTTTACTGACACAACAATCTGGTCACAGTGGTAAACATCACAAAATGAGAAGATTATCAGAGAATATGATCTTTAACACCAGTCTTACACAAAGCAATCATATGACTTGGCACACCATTTTTGGAGCCCTTTGGTTGTTTGTTCTTGAAAGTTTCAACCCTAACTCACTTTACATGTCATTATATATGTCAGTTGTATGTGTATATTATACATATTTGCCATTGTGTTCCAATAAAGAACATTTATGCAGCTTTGAAATGGCATAACAATGCATAAATAGTGACAGAATCTTCATTTTTGGACTTCAGAATCTTTGACTAATTCTTTGCCTTTAGGATCATTTACTCTCCAACATCTCAGTGACCTTAAACCACTGACAAATTCACATGACTAAATACCGGTCAAACCCCTAAACCAGATTCATTCAACCCTGACATGACTAAGTAAACACCACCCAGAACAGAGTTACACAGCAGACTGCATATTCAATATTCATCTAATATTCAAACACAGAGCTCAGAAATCAAAAGATGTTAATTAAGATGAGAGTTTAAGAGAGATTTCCTGGCATTATTGTCAACTTAATTGTTTCCTTTTATAGTGCCATTACACTCATGCTGTACTGTCCACAATCACAGTTCCTGAAGCTCATGCTGTGTATTGCTACTGTATTATGCCTATGATCACACCAGCCTAGATCATAACAATTATTGGTAAACAGAGCTAGTTGACAGACATATATACAAATGAATGAATTTGTTATTCTGAAATGATCAGCATGACCAAAAACTTTACCCGACTGGCCAATTAACATTTAAACCCAAATATTCAAAAATATTTCATAAATAAATACAATATATATACATATATACAATTGCATATTATGTACTGTACAGTGAAAACTGACTGACGTTCTATTTTTAGATGTGCGCACTGCAAGTGTGAGTCGTGACTCGCAAACGTTTAGCCCCTGTCCCCTGCACGCAGGTGCTAACGCATGAAACTCATCCACGTCTCTTTACCTTTGTGCATGCCCGTGTACTTGTCCTTGATCACAGTCAGCTCATAGATCTTGCCGAACTGCTCGAAAATGGGCTTCAGATCCTTCTCCTCAAGATTGCGCGGGATCTGCCCGATGAAGAGTTTGATAGCGTCGGACTCCTTCATTAGTTCGATGATGCGAGAGACGCTACTCGGGTCAGGACGCGAGATGAGCGGGCGGAGAGTGAGCAGATGTTCGGGAAAGCGAGGGTGAGGAAGGCTGTGTGGACTGTGCCTGTGGAGGCGGGGTGTGATGAAAACCAAATGAATGAATGGCTAAAGAGGAGGACAGTAGTTTGTGTAATCTTCCATTTAAACGTCATAGTTTGTTTTTTAAACTTTTATGTGATCGCTCAGTGTACACTTTAAAAACACGAAAAGTGCTATTAGCTAAATGTAGTTTATTAGCTATTTATACTTAACAATCAGCACCTGAAATATTACTGTGATTGTAACCAATTTGATTCAGTCACAATAAATTATATAATATTAATAATATAAATGAACAAAACCAATTATTTTACATAAAGCATATTCTATATTAACAGAGAAATCATTGTTACATTATATATTTAATTTCTTTCTTTTCGTGATTATTGCGTAGTTACTAATTTATTATATTTAAAAAATGCACTAAAAAAGGGAGACAAAATGTTCTCAAAACAACAAAAAGTAAGAATGTTAAAAACATAATTAATTTGAATACCTACAAACGATGAGAAACCATAAACAATAAACAAAATAGCGTTTTTAATTACAGCAATTATGCAAATCATAACATTTTCTTTAAAAACCTCGCCGTGTCCTGTAGTATCTTATTAAATGAAGACATAATAATAAAGATCATCTGCACAATAATTAAACTTGAAGATACATACAACCCACCCACACACAAAAACAGTTACAGAGAACATCCTTTGTTTAAGCAGCGAAGTCTCTGAGGCTCTTTGTACGTCTTGTCGGATCACGGTCACATTATATTCAAAATAGGAGCACGCACACAGATTAAGGAAAAAAGCTCACCCAGAGGAAATCCTTTTATAGAAAATCTTTGGACGAGTCTTGTGTAGATCCCGCGGGCATGCGTGAATTTCCACGCTTGTCGTTTCCCTCACACTCACTTTGACTCGCTTTCAATCAAACACACCTTTTTCTCACGTAACCTCACAATGTATTTAAATGTCTCCAAATATAACTGTGTATTATAAATGGTATGTTTATACCGAGGATTAATGCAATGCATTTAGAGTTTATAACGCATATATCTGGGTGTTGTTTCGCGGATCTAAATTCCCATCAGCGCGGGTCACGTATGTGTTTGTTCTTGTTTGCACATTTCTTATTTACTGTTTTCTACCACCCAGCCCCCATTTGTGACGTCATTGGCTGGCGTTTCCCTCTCACGAGCTCTTTGACAGGCTCGTGACGTAAGATCCCCAGGCAAGGATCTTCAGCAACACACAACACCGTTAACAAAGTCACACAACCCAGACCTTCACAGTTGAATCAATTTATGTTTGAAAAACAAATATTAGTATTAGTATTCTTTTTGCTGATTTCCTAAAGGAAGTCAATATTTACTTAAGCATAATTCGATAAATAATTCGTATAACATGTTAGATCTGCAAATTTATTTATCTACAAAAATTATTAGTACAGGTACAGTATCCACATGCAGTGATATTTATTGTTGTTGATAAGGATATGATGTTGGTTGACAGTCCCTACATCTATTGTCCTGGCTCTGACCATGGTGCTGAAGGCCAACACACACGCGCACGCGCGCACATTTATTAAATTCTGTATGAATTCATCTACATTCTGTATGGGCACATATTTTACATGATGTTAATATGATCTCAGGCTCATGAATTACTATAACAATCTAACAAGTTGTTTCTGCTCAGATGCACAAGTATTGGCACACTGCCCCCTTCTGCCAAGAGTACACTTTAACATATTGCTGTAAAACATTGCCATAATCTGACAGTCATATGACGTTTTCCATTAAAACAGTAACACACTGTAGAAAATAAATTTATTGTGGGCAATATTTTGCGCTTTTCGCAATTTTTAACAGGAATCTTAAGGCAAATCTTACTGTTTGTACTGTTAGTTGCAATGTACTGTGGGCTGGTCCTGAAATGGTAATGTTGTTTTTAGTTTGGAAAATGGGTGTGAGTATAAGGTTGCTTAAAGTTTGTTATTGTTTTGGTAAAGAGTTTTTAATTTATTTATTTTCAAGCACCAGATATCTGTAGAAATTAGATATGAAGTACTTAGGTACATTTTTACAGCTGTTTTTTAAAACATTTTTAAAGTGTGATGATTTAAGGGTGGTTTATGTTTAAAACGGGGGGCAAGTTTATATATAGTTTTTGTGTTCAAAGTATATTTTTAAGCATAATGATTTTGTTCACCTTTTATATTGGAAATATAGGTGGAAAGATTGATACAGTTTGTATGCAAAAGCAGGCATTAATGAGAGGCTATGTCTTTCTGACATAACCTAGCCTATAACTGATGCATAGCCTAATTTGTTGGAATATGCATGTGTCAATACAACATAGGAATACTGGCTCGGAAAAGGTATTAAAACCCAGGAAGAAAACTGTCACATGGCTAAGGGTAATGATACACAGTTGAAAGCAATTAAGGAAATTATAACTGGCAGTGAGTTAAGGGAAATGTATTTCTATGATAAAATAGCAGTGGTCTGGTATGTGCCCTCTAGTGGATATCAAGGGCACTCCAGCTGGTGATCGTGACACAACTATACATTTGTATAAAGTAAAGAGTAAAAAGATTACTAACGATGATATAACTCATAAATAAAATAGTCACAGATATGTACTGAATTAGTATTTTGTATAGCAAAATGCTGTAAAATTATTCACAGTATGAATATTGTAGAATTACAGTATACTGCTGGTGTCTCTGATGCCAATATTTTACTGTAAATCGAAAAAACACAGAAATGTATTTTACATACATGCTCATAAAAAGTGATTAAACTGTATAAATACTGTAAATATTATTTTATATTACAGTATTTTGGTGGTGTCTGTGCTGCAATGTATTTTACAGTTATTTTACAGATCTTTTGCAAGCTTTGGCAGTCAAGCAATATAAAATTAGAGGTGAAATTTTAAAGACCTAATTAATTAATTAATTAATTAGTAATAAATAATAATTAATTAATTTTTATTTATTTATTCATTTACAGTACTTCTCATAAATATAAGTTCTTCTCAAGTTTAAGTGCCACAATAGACTTACTCCACATTACTCCAGACTTACTAGCAAACAGGAAGTTGTGAAGTGTCTGTTTTGCCCATGTTGTCTTGTCTTGTTCTTGTCTTGCCTGTTGGATTTTTTACCCTGGACTGTTTTATGGTTGTTGAATGTTCTCTGCCTGCCCTGACCCCTGCCTTGCTTCTTGGACTTACGATTTTGGATTATCTTGTGTGTACCTGTCTGCCTGTGATTTTGACCCTGTCTGTCCCTGACCGTGCCTCGTTTTAATAAACTAAAGAAAACCCAGCATATAGATCCTATCATTTGTGTACCCAGCCTCCGCGTTACAGAACACTTCGCCTTCCCAGGATCCAGTGGGTTTCCAAAGGACCCGGTCCGGGAACTCTTGCAACTCAGGCAAGGTAACTCCTCCATGGAGGACTACGTGTTGAAGTTCTGTGCTCTGGTCAACGAGATTTCTTTCTATGATTAACTGTTTTTTAAAGATGTGTTTAGGTTCGGAATCAATGAACCACACAAGTCTTTACTAGCCACAGCAGTAAATAAATACTCTTTAATGGATTTTTTGGATTTTGCTTTGTTGCTGACTGGTTCACCAGTTACTGTGGGTGATGCAGGACAGGACACTGCTTTTAGCCCAAGATGGTCGCCAAGCCAAAGCTAGAGCCACAGCCTAAGATGGCCGCCAAGCCAGAGCCACAGCCCAAGATGGCCGGCAATTCAAAGCCACAGCCCAAGATGGCCGCCGCTGCTGAGGTCGCGTTTGACAAGATGGCCGCCGCTCCAGAGTCAGCGGAGTCTGGACAACGGAGTCAGCACCCGTCATGGCCGCCCTTCCTGTGTCAGCACCCGTCATGGCCGCCCTTCCTGTGTCAGCACTGCCGAGTCAAGCCACAGCCGCAGGTCCACTGCCGAGTCAAGCCACAGCTGCAGGTCCACTGCCGAGTCAAGCCACAGCCGCAGGTCCACTGCCGAGTCAAGCCACAGCTGCAGGTCCACTGCCGAGTCAAGCCACAGCCGCAGGTGCACTGCCGAGTCAAGCCACAACCGCAGGTCCACTGCCGAGTCAAGCCACAGCCGCAGGTCCACTGCCAAGTCAAGCCATAGCTGATCCTGTGGTGAATGATCTGGGTGTTATGGCTATTACTTCAGCATTGTGGGTCATCTGGGCCCAATATTGTATTTCCGAGTACAGGGGTTCTGTAATGCCTGGCCAGCAGAGAGGGCCCTTTCCCCGATACCCCTGGCATTTGCTCCTTCTGCTTCTTCTGTAGCAACTTCCTGTTTGCTAGCTATAAAACCCTAGCCTAGCAAACAGGAAGTTGTGAAGTGTCTGTTTTGCCCATGTTGTCTTGCCTGTTTTTGCCTTGCCTCTTTTGCCTTGCCTGTTTTTGCCTTGCCTGTTTGCCTTGCCCTGGACTGTTTGTTGGACTGTGGTTGTTAAATGTTCTCTGCCTGCCCTGACCCCTGCCTTGCTTCTTGGACTTACAATTTTGGATTATCTTTTGTGTACCTGTCTGCCTGTGATTTTGACCCTCTGCCCCTGACCATGCCTCGTTTTAATAAAATAAAGAAAACCCAGTGTAGGGATCCTATTATTTGGGCACCCAGCCTCCGCGTTACAAATGGCTAAATGCATCGCATAATGTTTATTAATGATCTAGTATCAAACATTATCATTGCTTATTACTAATTATTTAATAGTATTACAGTTTGACAGTTAGACCAAGCTTTAGTGATGTGTTAGGTTAAATAAGCAAAATCATGTAAAAAATGTCTGATTTTAGATTTATTTATTATGAATATTAATTGCTGGTAAAAGTCATACACATTTTTTTCATAACAAAGCAACAAAATGTATATAATAAGCTGATCTTAAAATTTTGAAGACTGATCCATTAAAGCAGAAAAAAATAAATTATATGAACCGTACTATAGATAAATAACTGTTTTTTGTTTTATATATAAAAGTATCTTTTTAATCTTCTAAAGAGTATCTGCTAACAGTTTAAATGTATGCGATACAATACAGAATATATACATAAACTCTCAGACACAACAAACCTATACACACATGCAAACAAACAAATACAAAAACCAAGTTTGAGCTTTTGCAGAAATTGAATTCCACCCATTTTGCATTGTTCATTTATGAATTGAACTGCTCATTTACAAACTGTTCAATTGCTTATTTGCATTGGAGTTTGTTGTAGCATAGTGGTTATAGCTAAGAGGTGGACAGAACAGAAAGAACGCAAGTATCTAAACCAGAGCTTGATACAGACAAATGATTCTGCACTGCACATTTCTTTGGATAAAAACTGTGTAACACTATACTCTATAACTAAATCCTAAGAAATTAATACAGAGCTCTAGTAATGCTGTATTAAATGCACTTTCTTTTACAATATAATCATAGAAATCTTTAATTTCTATGATTATATTATATAAGAAGCTAGGTTTTTGATTATATATTATAAAACAGAGAATGCACAAAAATAAAGTTTTGCATCTTAATGAAGTTACAACTGGTGGGGCTTTAAACAAAGTAACAATTCTTTTTTTAATTTACATTGTGGGCAGCCAATAAACAACAATAAATAATAAAAAAATAAAACATTAAACAAACCTGGAATATACAGTACATGAAAGCTAAACTAATGACTGATACATACAAGACAAAACTGACCTGATGTTCATCCTGTAAAAAAAAGGTATCAGGTACTGACAAAGGTACTGAAGACATGATCAATTTTCATAGCCCAGAAATATGCTCAGAATATGTGAACAGGACTGTAGCTTGGAATTCTGCACCCCTCGACTGTATTCTGCTCTGGGTTTCTTATCTTTTAAAAAGTAAAAATACAATTGTTAAAACCAAAAAGCACAGTGTTTTAGGTACATATGCTGTAGTACTTATATTCTAAAGTATTATGAGGCCAAAAAGGACAACTTTTTGGGGGAGGAGGAGAATGATGTTTATGTAATTGTCTTGCTGCCTTCAGGTCATCCTGGGACGTTTCTACTTTCAAAATCATAATAATGACTTGATTTATAATAATGATATTTTATTGTATTACGACATTTTCTTGTCACCACAGAACCTGCTAAATTAGCAGTATTTTCTCGCAAATTAATTGCTATTCCTCTCAACACAACATAAAACGTACACAATTTTACAACCAACATTCATAACTTAAACTTAATTAATCGGCAATACCAATTTACTTTCAACTCGGTCTGATTAATTTCTTGCTAAGATACTTTGCTGACATTGACGTGTGCTCACAAATACTATTATTTTTACATGACTTAAAGGCAGCGATTTTGTATGTTTCTTGTGCAATGAATTAGTCTCATGCGGATGTGCAGCTTCCCTAACTATGTGGCACCCAATAATGTTTTTGTATGCAAAACAATTCTGTTCTGTTAATTTCACAGCATACTGTATATCTCGCACCATGTTAAATTCCTGAATATTAAATAAAATTTCAGTGATTATTTTACTTTGCTGATTACCAAGCAAATCAAACTGAAAATTAAATCATAAACTTTTGGATAGACTTCATCTAATATCTAATGTGTGACAAACACATCTAAATTAGAGTTGATCAATATCTTTATACAACTGTCCAGAACATGGATCATAGGCATTAGTGCATTTGTTTATTTATTTAAGGCATGACTGAGTATTTGGCATCCTCACTGACAGTACAGCGTACTAAACAGTTCTAGCACTACTGTTCGGTCTTCATCAATGGGGGACACACTCTACTGGTGAGCACAGATCTGGAGTCAGTCATGCCTAATGAGCCCATATAACATTTCAAACATTTTACTTTTAAGGGATCCTGATCTCAGCTCAGATCCTATCAGCATTCACTGCTGGAATTCCATTTAGACTTGATGCAACCTCTGATTGGCTGTCTCATGTGACAGTACTGTGAACTAGTCTCTGATTTGCTGAGTTTTGGCTCTGGTTGGCCTTTTATAAATTTCTGAATGCGCTACTGTAGGTCCGAACTTGACATCTTGTTGACTTCTATCCTGTAGTAGGGTCAATGTCTTTTGGCCCGCTGAGCACTCTGTGTACAGGAAGCACAGCAGGCGGTCTTGTAATAGGAGTAGACGCAAAGTCGAGCCTGGACCACCATTACACAGTTATGTCGCCTGTCTTTGCAGTTCTCATCTGCAAAAATAAAAAAAATACTTTTCATATCTTCATAGATACTAAAACAGTTTATGTATGTTTTACATAACCCTACAAAATGCACAAATACAAACCTTCAAAAGGACTGCAGGGAATTGTGTTACAGGATTGTTCGTGTGCAGGTCTGGAGTCAGGGTCACAGACTGAGCTGTGCTGTTTGTCCAGTGTGAGACACCGTACCTCTCGCGTCTGCACCCCTTCTCCACAAGAACGAGAGCACTGGAGAAAAGAGACAAAAAGTGGATGATGGTATATAAGTGGATGCAGGGGACAGTGCTGCTGATAAGTAGATCATTACATCCTCACCGTGCTCCAATCAGCGGTGAACCACTGTGGTTGGCAGGGTTGCAGTTCGCAGGGCTGCACTGGGTATGGTTTCTCTAGGTGTGAACACTCACTAGTACTCGTCACTGTGAAATCACTTCCTGCCTTTTTCACACAGATCACGTCCCTGCGCTGGGTTCCATTTCCACATGCAGCATTGCACTGTTGAACAGGGAGAGCCCTGCTTGAGACACCTTTTCCTTACATAAACATAGCATACACTAATTCTATTCTATTTTATTTGACATTATTTTATTCTATTTGACACTGTTCTGTTGTATTCTATTTCACTTTATTTCTATTTGACATAGTTATGTTCTACCTTATTCTGCTAAATTTGTTCTATTTGATTTATTGCATTGTTTGCAATTTTATTTATTTTATTGATTCTATTCTAGTCAGGTCTAAAATCTAAATGTAAATAAAATCTAATCTCACCTGTCCCCAGGGCCCAGTGTACCAGAGGTTGGTGGGGGTGCATGGACCCCCGTTACAGGCCTTCATATCAGCTGGCTTCTCCCCCACACACTCTCCTCCTCCATCTCCTTCTCTTCTCCCTCCTCTGGAAAGACACACCACCTCTCTCCGCTGGACGCCTGGCCCACATGATGCAGAACACTGGGGTTAAAGAAACAGATGCTTTATTTACACAGATTTAATGAAACATGTAAATCCATTTCACCAATTAATGTTTTTGTAAAAATCTCAATAGTCAGCACTCACAGTGTTTGTCCAGTCAGTGAAGTACCAGTTAGTGACACAGGGACCCATATGACAGTCTTCAGTTCGTTGTGGGCGGAGTCTGTCATTGCACTCCCTGTCACTCACAATGTTACCATGGTTACTGACACACCGAACATTACGGGTTCTCTTTCCCACTCCACAATCCACTGAGCACTGCAATGGAATTAAAAATTTGGACACGTTTACACACATGTATTACCTCTCTGCCACTGTCCCACACACTTGCACACACAGACGTCTCACCGTGCTCCAGTTGGTGCTGACCTCCCAGTGGGAGCAGACACGTGGGTTGCAGGACTGAGTTGAGTTGGGCCGGGTGAGACTGGAACAACGCTGAGGGTGAACCATTGTAGAGCGATTCCCAAAACTCTGTCTGCACTGAATCTGACGCTGCTGCAGCCCCCAGCCACAGGAGACACTGCACTCTGACCATGGCCCCATATCCCAGCTACAAGCACATTAGTTAACAGACATATTTATTCATCTCAATAGCCTTTGTGTATAAATGCATGTAATTCTTTGTGGATATCATCACAAATGAAAGTTCATTTTACCTAAGCTTCAGATACAGTGGCCTAAAAGTTTTAGTTTAAACAAACGTCTTTTAAAATGTGTGTTTAATTAAATATCAATTAGATTTTGATATTTAACTAAATTAACTAAAAAAGGCTCATTAAAATGTGTATGGACCTGAATTGTACTCACAATGGTGGACATGGATGGATGTTGCATGATTCCTCCTCTGGAGCAGGTTTGGTTGCAGAGTCACACCTTCTCTCATGGACCTCTTGGCCTGTGTATCTGTTTACACACACAATCTCTCTGTACTGGAAGCCTGCACATATGCAGACACACACACACACACACACACACACACACACACACACACAC
>JBAJNP010003364.1:26454-40163 GCA_036877545.1 Yasuhikotakia modesta
CACACACACACACACACACACACACACACACACACACACACACACACACACACACACACACACACACACACACACACACACACACACACACACACAGAATATTCAGAGCTTAAAGATCGCTAGTTGCAACCAGTCCACCACAAGGGGGTAGCAGACATCAAATTCACTCTCAGTAAATCAGGTTAATGAAAAACAGTGACAAGCGCTTGGCAATGCACAGTATCTCCTTTAAACACACACACAGCACTCAGAGAAACATCCTAACAGTTTGGCACATTTATGCTGTGTTCCACAGCTCTCCCTCTTGACTTTCTTCATATGTCAGTGGGCACTGAGTTCATGTTGCCTGACTGTATCCAGCTCGCGTATTAAAGATAAACACATCATTAATCCTCTCTGTCCACCCTGAATCACAGGTAAGAAGTTACCATTAAAAGCAGTAGTGTGTGGTGTGAAGTAGTGCAAAACACATTCCAGTACATAGCTACAGTACATAGCTGATCCCTGACCTTTGCCACAGGTAGCAGAGCATTCTGTGACTGCGCCTCGTCGCCACACAAATGGAGGTTGATTGTCCAATGGGAGGTCTGTACGTGGAGGGATTCGAGCATTACGATTGGGTACTAAGCCCTGTGAGTGGGGCCTTTCTGGTTGCCATTGATCAGATGAGGAGGATGATGATGAAGAAGGTGAACCAGAAGAGGAGGAAAAAGAAAACTGAGATGAGGAGGAAACATGAGGAAGAACAGCAGGGTTCTCAAATGCACCTGAGGGAGCACCTATAAAAGAGAGAGAATCATATTAAACTCAATTTGTGACTCAAAGTCAATGATGTTCCAAGCAATTAAACCTTCTAAGAAACCCATAACTATATTGAAAGACATTGCTAAAAACAGCCTATGGTGGCTTGTACATGCTCCAAGCTGGTTTAGCTGATCTCCCAGCTGTAAATTCTGTTCTGTGCCTTAACTCAAATTCCCTCTTACTGGAATCCCAGTGTCACAAAAACATATACAAAACACAAACAATCACAGGCCCATTTTCATCCTTAATGACCTTAAAAGGTAGCAGTGATGGCCAAAAATGGATAACAGAGAAATGAAAGAAGACTATTCAAGTAGCTATTCAAGTGAAATATATTTGAACCACATACACACATATAAACACAACACATTTAGAGAGAGAGAGAGAGAAAGAGAGAGAGACACAGAGAGAGAGAGAGAGAGAGAGAGAGACAGAGATAAAAACTCACTGATTTCTCTGAGTGCTGCCCGCCCTCTCTCCTTCTCTCTTTGTGTTTCTCTCTCTCCATCTCTGTGTTTTTCTCCTGGGATGTAATATTCATAGTCGATGCCTGGATTCTGCCTGTGAAAAATAATCTATAGCAAAAAAGAGTAAAGCATGTTAATAAACCCGACCACACAGTAATGTCTCACTCCATGCATTCCATTTAAAATCAGCCATATATCACTAAAGTGAAACAAAAACCACATAAATTACACACCTATACACTAATACACTTTATGAGTGTATAGTAATTCAGATACTTGTTCTCTTACCATCAACAGTGAAATTGTATGTCTTCTTATATTGACTTTCTCCAATTTAAGTTTTCATGACTATATCACACTCATCCATTGAGTCATAAACAGGCTACAGTAACTACTGTAACTAAAGTAATATTTGGGACAGCCGCATGCCACTCGCTTTTGATTAACACACAAAACTATTTGGAATCATTACCTTTAAATGTAAATGTATTGCACTAGTCATAGATCATTTAACAAATTTAAAACAAAAGGTGTGTTATTAAAACGGAAAGTTCACCAAAAAACAAACAAAACAAAAATAACAAAATTCTGTCATCAACAAAAGCAAACAAAATTCTGCCATCATTTATTCAAATAATATGTTACAAACTGTTATTTAGGGAGATATTTTAAAGATGTCAGTTTTGCAGTAGCAGTGATTTCATAGTATTTATCTCCTACTACGAAAGCCAATGGTGCCCCCAAAATTGTTTGGTTTTCAAGCACTGTACAATATATCTACTTTGGTGTTCAGCAGAAATGTATACAGGTTTGGAAAAATCAATACAGTGACAAATTCAGAATCATTTAACAATTTGTTTAAATCCATTTTTTTATTGAAAAGAAAATCCTGTTTTTTTGACATGGATCGTTCTACAGTTCTTAGCAATAGTTCAGAAGAATTATGCTTGTATAATCTCATCAATTAAAACAATACGAGTGTCCAAACACCAGGTTACCTCATTCCTTCCATCCACTGCTCCAGCCAAACGTCGTTCTATTCTCTAAAGTTTGTTCCATCTTTGGTTAAATCTCTCAGACATTAAAGCAATAGATAGAGCCTTTTTATTGGATGCCCCGTTTGAGTCTTAAAATGATGGTCTCCAACATTCCTGTTCATTGGTGTATGCCACAATATCCTAGCTGGCATCTACATCTTTGAACAATAACCTGCACATTAATGACTCAAACGCTGCAAGCCCCATTCATCATGCAAATAATGTGTCTGGTTGAAACAAAGAAATCGTTCCTCCTCAACCCGCACACCTTAAGATTGGATAACCAAAGGCCGGAGATAGGGCACCCCACAGGTTAAGAACATCTGTTAACCAGATCTTCTTTGCCCAAGGAGTAAGTCATCTCGCCCAAGCAGTAAGTCATCTCGCCGGGGAGATGGCAACCGTGCTCGCACTCGGTGCGAAGGATTTTCACCAACTCACTCAGAGTCTCTTTGGGACAACTTTCCGGCAATTGCAGTGCAACTACTCTCTGCTGCCTAGCGGACTTCATCATCCTTAACGGACCTCGCAACTATCCATTACCCACACGCCTGCGCATCTGGAACTTCGCATTGCTACAACAAAGTGCCAATGCAAGTATCCGCTTACTCATGTTGATGCCTAAGATATAGAACCCCTTTATAATTAGGGTGACTTCAGCAATAATTGATGGTCTGTACAGACAAGTTGATTGCATATTGCCATTCTGTCCTCTTTTCTATCTTTCCTGCTTTCCTCTATCTCTTTGTGTTTGTTAAATGTGTTATTCGTTTATCGTTAGTTTGTCTGTGTAGTGTAGTCAATAAATGTTTTGTATTCACTTGTGATTGTTTCTGTGTTTAACTGCTCATAGACACTTAAACTTGCCGATCTTGTTACATGCTCTAAAGTAGCACTGTACATCAGTAAGAAGTTTATTTTCTAAAGGCTACAGAAAATAATATTTCTTAGAGTTAAAGTATAATTAATAATCTTTGTATTGATTTAATGTATTGATTTATTATTATGGTTAATTCTGCTTAATCAGATAGAACATCTATACATGTACATACTACGTAATTTGTATAATTGATTACAGTTAATACTTATTATTCCCTTTGAGCTAGAGCTCAAATTCCCTCGTTTCAGCGGAAGAAAGTGTTTTAAATAACGCTTTCTAAACCGGCTGACACGCTACATATAATGATGTAGAATGCGGACGATGCTCCTCTTTCATCTTGTAAAGGCCTTCTTATTGTTATAGATGCGCTTATAGTTTAATGCGCTTCTCAGTGCCACTCAACTATGCTACTTTTCTCCCTTGGGTTGAACAATCAGCGTAGCTAACTGATCTGTGCCTTCCGTTCGCTCATGAGTGGATTTGAATAGTAAATGCTATGGGTAAAGTTTTACTATTTAGAAGGGAATGTAAATCTTGATCGAGTCCTTAATGCCAACAGCGAAGAAACCCTGTTGAACCCTCGTATCCAATAGCAACCCGGCTTTGCATACGATGCCTTGGTTTCCCCATCTAACGTGGGTTATTTATTTGTTCGGAAGTTTAGATAAAGGTGCATTGCCTGCTACTAACACTAGAGGTCAGTTTGTCTCGAGTGTCTAACACTTTTCATTCTTAGGCCTGACTTCCTTGTTTGTTTGTTTGGGCAATAGCGCCACCTTTGGGTAATCTCAGTCTCATCTACCCTTTGCTTTCTATTTGTTACCTATTCATTATTATTATTCAAACAATAATAATAATTAATATGTCACTGCTTTAGCAGTTTACTTTACTAAACTTATTGCTCCTTACCACTTCCCACCTTCTGCTGTTTTAAGGATTGTATTTAGTTGAATTTGAATTACAATTAAAACAATTAATTGAGTTTAAATTTTAATTAGATTAATCTTTAGAATTTAGGATCCTTCCATAGGCCCCGTGTTCCTCTGTAACTAACACTTGGTTGATGAAGCAAAGTTCTTCCCATGGTGAGTTGTCACTGACTTGTCTTGCTGAACTGACTCAAGATCTTGGTCGGGGTGACTGTAGTAGCTCCTCCCTTGCACCTCAGGCGGCAATACACAGTGCGACATCTGCCACTGGGCACTCCAATTGCTCACCTTAAGCCTTAAGGGGCCCATAAACCGATTTACTACCAGTTTTTCCCTGAAGAACCTCCACAGATTATCCATGGCTCGGATAATAGGCGTTTAGTTTCCACCTCAGTTAGCCACACATAAGCCCACATATTTATTGTTCTAGCTTGTTAAACTGTGCAGACTGGCACTGGCTCTTTGTGTTGTCTCTACCAGTAATTGCGCCAACAGGTCTGGAACACTCACCCCTGACAATCACTGGGACCGGCTAGAGACCAGCTAGCTCATGACCTCATCAGCCAGTCAAAGCAGCGCGAAAGGAACAGCGCCCGCATGGACTAAGATGCAGCAGCAAAGCAGGAGAGAAGACGACTTCAAGACGTCTTGTCATCACTCCGCACAGACCCAGAGCACAAAGAACAACATGAGGAGAAAGCCAGAGAGGAGCCCTTTTCCTTTCTCCCAATCAGTGGAGCTGCGCTCCCCCACCAAAGGTTTCCAGCAGGAAAGGGGGGTGAGAGCCCACTGTTAAGAACTGTACCAGCCAGCGTCAAGTGCATGTGGCTCCCGTCAGACTCTCCCACCTGCCAACCTTAACTTTCAGTGGAATGACTGGTGCTTAATGTTCTACTTCCTGGTTCCCCATGACCCACAGCATGATGTCCACACTGGTGCAGACGTCCAGGTCTGACTCCAGGCACACATGGACATGATTAACGAGGTGGTATGGGTCCCATGGACCTCACAACCCTCTGGAGGCCCTGTCAAGTGCGAGAACCTTCTCTCAGGCCAGAGGCCTGCAACTGGTAAATGAACAAGAGACTGCAATACCCGCTTTCATCAAAGGGTAAAGCTGTTCAGCTCAACATCCGGCGTGGCCAAACCCTCAACCACATATTCGGTTTCTTCCACCCTTCCATAGGGTGCATGGAACTTTGCCTTACACTGGAAGCCACACCCATGACTGAAGTGGCAACCCATGCAGTGTACATCCTGCCCATTGTACAATTCTCAAAGCCCATCGGCTCGGATGGCTAAAAAGTGAGGACTTTTGCAACTTTGAGCTCACTGTGCCAGTGATATGTCCCATCGCTGATACCAGAGGAAAGCACAGACAACACAGACAACACCAGAGGACAAGGAACATGTGTACAGGACAGAACTGACTGAGAACCACCTCTCAGTGTACACAGTCTCTCAGCAAACCACTCTCGCCAGCTGAGTTAAACTTCTTCCTGGACAAAGCCTGCCTGGACGTCAGGACCAAGTGCAATTTCATACATGCGATTGATGTCCTCACCAAGAGCACAAATGTGAACACAAATGTGAACACCTTGCAGAAAGAGACCATGTCCTGCAACAACTAACAGGTGCAGGTGTCAAAATCACCCTGCACAAACGACAATGCTACATGCATACTAGACATCAAACAACTAACCTGTCAAGCATCAGCACCTGTTCCAATCCTGTGATGCCATCACCATGGAACATGATATGATTGTCATCTGAAAAGGTCAAAGGCCATTCAACACAACCAGGCCAAGACAAAGACCTTAACAATGAACTAATGCCCTTGCCAATGCGGGCGTATTACATGACGGACATTACAACCTGTGGTCACCATCAGAGAACTAAACCTGCCCTGCTGTAGCTGTGCTAACCCACTGTCGCCGAACATCGGCTGCTATTGCACCTGCCACACAGCCACTTGTGCTGGCTTCACAGATTTCCATCAATGAAACAGCTGCATCACAAGCCTCTGACACCAGCTATGTTTAACCACCTCTCGGACCCCTCCACCTACCCTATCTGACCTTTCTAAAGCTCCAGCTCTTAGATGGCCCAACGGCTTATGTCATCAGTTATGCCCCTGATGACCTCACTATGCCAAAGCTTGTGGCTCCTCAGTGCCAAAGGGGGGTCCTGCGGATGTATGCCCACAACGCAGCATGTGCTGGACAACATGATGCAAGAGCCACATACAAACCACCAAAACAGGTGGCATACTGGCTCTGGATGCAGCAGGATACGTCAGAGACTGTCTGGTTTGGAGCCCCACTGTAACAATGAGGAATCAACTTCCCATGGTCAGATCTACAGATAGACAGGGTTGGACCACTACCCAGGTCCACAAGGGGACCAAATACTTTTTTACTGTGGTCCATCAATGCCCAAAAGTGGGCAAAGTGCCTCCCAACACCCAACAACACTGCCCAGACCACAGCATACTTTCTCATGAACCACACCTGTGTCAGGTTCGGACTGTCACTGAGAACCAACTCAGATCAGGGCGCCCACTTCATGGCTGAGATCACCCAGAACATGTGATCCCAACTTCACATAAATCATCACCCAATCTCTTCTAGCTGAATAGAGCGAACCAAACGAACAGTGACCAGTATGCTGAAAAGGTATGTGTTGGCAAACCAAGAGGACTGGGTGTGCTTATGGCCATCAGAATGACGCTCATCAGAAGGAATCTACTAATCATGTCCCCCCCTTTGAAGTAATGACTGGGCGGCAGATGACGCTGCCATTACACCTGTTGTACCAACCAGGGTACTCAAACACTGTCACTGCCTACGCCACACATTAGTACCTTGATGAACTTGACCAGCATCTAAGAACGACCTCTGCTCTTTACCAGAAAAAGCTCCAGAAAAGCACTGAGGGCCAGAAGGCACACTATGGCTGCAAGTCAACACAACAGGAACTGGATGTAGGTGACAATTTCCTGGTACCAAAACTTCACCCAGCTACTTCAGACAGCTTCACATCACCTGTCAAGGGGGCTTCTACCACACTAACCAAAACTTCTGCCTAAACAAACTTTCCCCGGGACAACACCAACAGCAGCTGTAGGTTGAAACCCATGGTAAAAAAACACTGCAACTAAGCTTCGTGCCAAGGTCGTATACACTCAAGCTGAGACCATGAGAGACTGGTGGCTGGTCAACACCCCAGCCCGTGTGGTCGCTCTGACCTGCGACCAACATGATACTGCCGCACAGGGTTCTTGCACCATTTTAAAAGTAAAATTTAATGCTTTTTAAGACCCTTTTAAGACCTCAACAAATATAATTTAAGACCTAAACATTTCCGAATTTCTTTGGAATAGGCTACTCAATTTGGAAATCAAAACTTGAAAGTTTTCCATTTGGTATCAATTATGTGCAATGTGTAAACTTTTTTGTTCCTTTGTGATGTAGAACAGAGCCAATGTAACATAGATAAGTTGGATTACACTAAACAACACAATGCCTTGTATGAAAGAACCATATAGAATAGAATACTGAAAAAAAGCTAAATAATGAAAGTCCTCAAAACAGCCTTTCACAAGCCAAAAACTTGACAAATCTACGTAACTGTTAGAAAACACAAATGTTATTATATGACTTTTAATGAGAGAAACCCTTTGTTTTGTAACATCCCAAATTCTCCTTAAGACATGTGGTGTAGCTCTGCTGCTCTCTACTCAATTTCATGGTCTAGGTCCACCAACTCCCTTCCCTTTTCCTTGCATCTTTTTCTCATGGAATTAGATTTAGTGATAAGTTCTGCCATCTTGGTCCCTGCTGTATTCTCAGCCTTCTCTGCAAGGCCATCTGCATTCTTTTCTAGAGTTTCACACACAGTTGAGATTGTTCTTCTTTTCTTGCGTAGCTCTTCAAGCTCATCTTCAACCCCTTTTCTCTTGTTCATCTGTTTTGTCTTTTCCTTTTTCTTCCTCTCATCTTCCAAGAAGATCCTGTACCGGTTGCATGCAGATGCACACTCATTTAGCAGCTCTTTAGTTAGAGGCACTTTGACCACTCCACCACACATCCTCACATAGTCGCAGATTAGTCTCTGTGACACTATAGTGTCTTCGTTCATATTGCTCATCTCCACCTCCTTGTTTATGGAGAACCCATGCTCCAAAGTAGCTTGTCCATGGGACAGAAGCAGCAGCTTTTCCACAAAGCTCCAAAGTTCTGCATATCCATTCATGGCCTTATGCAGGAAGCTGTCAACTCACGATTTTCCATCCAATGCACTGAAGGCCATGAATTCCTCTCCTCTGGCCTCACTGAAGAGGAACTTCTGAAATTGTTGGGCAATCTTAGCACCTGCATTTAGATAAAGATAAGCACATCTATAATATTTTCTAGTTAAAATTACAGTTTTCACAAGAGATTTATTTTCATTATACTCTGGAAAAAAATCTCATGTTTTCAACTATATTTTAAACAATTATGTCTAAGAACATATATTAGGCCTACATACATTTATTATAACTCATACTAGGCTGTATTTAAAAAAAAAATTAACTGCAAAATAATAGGCTGGTATAACTTGAGATCTAAAATAAGACTCCCTTTGATAAACACTAGGCTAACTGTTCACATTTCTGATATGTCTACAGATGTTACCCACTGTGACTCCTCCTGACAGCTTCTTATCCTGCACAAATTTCATGATGAGGGCATTCATTTTTTGCAGGCACATGTCTGGTTCTTTGTGCATATTTTGGGGGTCCAGGCACATCATATTTTGGACAGAGGGGTACTTCAGGGGGCACTTCAATAGAAGGTTCTGACAAATTTTTGACAGGGCACTCTGGCCGTCTCACATGAACAGTAACACCTCACACCTCACCACTCTGACTGCCTGACATTCTCTGACAAAAGCACAAAAGTCACATCACCTGAAACATCAAATAAACTCTCCCTATGTGTAACTTACACTACACAACATTTGACCGATCCAGTTAATAGGTCAACTGCTTGATGTCAAAACAATTAATCTGATCTCTTAATTTCTCAACATAAATACTTCACTAGTCAAGTGACTTTGCAGCGCATATAGCACAATGATAAAGTAATCTAAGATAAATATTACCTTGAGGGCAGCTGTGGCTCCCATGCCAATGTCCACTTGCTTTGGACTGACCCAAAGCTTTTGGTCTGTCACATGAAGCTTGACCAATTTTACTGGGGAAACATCAACCTGGACGTTTTGCTTTATGAAGCGTCTGCAAAGGCTCTTAAAATAGAATAGCACAAGCATAATAATTATAATAAAAATTGGAAAAAGTATTACAGTATTTACAATACTTTCTACAAACATCATCATGCTGAAAACTCTTTGTTTTATTGTTCATATCCTCTGTATGTAATGACAGTGCTTGAATGATTAAACCATTAATATACTTTTAGTAGTCATTAGGCCTACCCTGATTAGATCCTCCAAATCTCTGCCGAGGAAGGGAATCATCGGGGCATCTGTCTGGTACTTGGTGAGAAATGGCTGAAAACTTCTTGAGACACTCATGAAGAAGTGTAACTTTGCCAAGATGAAGTGCTCAAGATGAAACCCATGGTTAAAAAAACCCTGTTGTCCCACTGCAACTAAGCTTCGTGCCAAGGTCATCTATACTCCTGAGACCATGAGAGACTGGTGGCTGGTCAACACCCCACCCCAGCCCTTGCACCATTTTAAAAGTAAAATTTAATGCTTTTTAAGACCTTTTTAAGACCTCAACAAATATAATTTAAGACCCAAAAATTTCATAATTTCTTAGGAATAGGCTACTCAATTTATTGCCTTCTACAATGGAAATCAAAACTTGAAAGTTTTGCATTTGGTATCAATTATGTGCAATGTGTAAACTTTTTTGTTCCTTTGTGATGTAGAACAGAGCCAATGAAACACAGATAAGTTGGATTACACTAAACAACACAATGCCTTGTATGAAGGACCCATAGAATAGAATACTGAAAATAAGCTCAATAATGAAAGAGCTTCTGCGATGGTGTCATATGACGATGACCTTGTATTGGGGAGCTTCTTGGCTTTGACCTGATCCACATAGGTGACAATATATGGCCAAATTTCAATGGCTCGCTCCACTGCTGGAAGGTTTTCCAGCCATCGATGTATGGAGGAAATGTATCACACTTTGTCACTAACACAAAGTCCTCTCTCCTTGCAGGTGCACAATGAAACAGGTAGTGCGGGGCTTTCAAGACTTTCTCAACTTGCCACGATTGAACAAGTTGTGCATCGTTTGAAGGCCACAACTCCCAATTATTTGTAGTTGAGCTCCATCACACTGCTCTCTGTGTTCCTCTTGTAAGAGTTCAACAAACTTCCAGTTTTTCAGCGGGCCCATCCATTGATAGTGAGAGCATGTTGTTCAGATTCAGCTCCTTTGTACCTTCCTGCACATTTGTAAAAAAAAAAGAAAGATCAATTCAATGTGCCAAGTAATCCACAACAATAAAATGCAAACATACACAAACGTAATTATAAACATAAGTAACGTTAATCATTATATAATTGGTAACGTTATATGGGTATATGTTCGGTGAGTTCAATTCAGATTTGTTTTCTTACAAACAACAGACATTAGTTATGATACAGGATGCCTTCGTACATTAAAAATGTGAGCTTCGACATTAAAATACTTTATGCAGATTGTAACAGTAGTACTGGGTAATATGTGGTCTTTTCAAGTCAGTATATGGTCACAGTGGTTTTTCTTTGTGCGTGGCCTATCAATGTAATGATAAGTTTTACTAATTAAATTAATTATTTTCTACAGGTTTACTGGTAAAATCATGTATTTTGTGGTAAAATACAATATATCTAATGTGTATTTATAAACATAGCTTGTTTCTGCATCTCTATTTACAGCTCATTAACCCTTAAGTGAATGTTTACTGTTGCTATGGCAGTAAGTGACAGCTTACATTAGCAGCTACAACATTATGCCCAACAGCGCATAAAATCACAAATCGGTATATTTAAACTATTAACCACATATACCAACAGTTATACCCCTTAAACTCTGAGCTATGTGTTGTTACCTGTTAGATTGTCAAAGTGACCATAGACCTGTGACCTGACTGGAGCACATAACCAGTCCTCTGCCCGGAGTGGGAACACTGAGTCCCGGGGGAGTGTTAGTGTTTACACCGCTAGCATATCAGTTTTAAACTGCACTAACATTACTCAATTTTACACCACACTTAGTATGAATAATAGTATGCGATTTCAAACAATCGTAATGTTACTTACATTGAAATGACCCAACATGTCCTCGGCTCTGGAGTGACCCATGAACACCGACCCATAGTAACGGGAGATGACGTAATGTGTGCCAGTCTCATCTTCAGTAGTCCAGAATCGCAAATGAAGGTCCATTTGTTTGTTCTTTGTCGTTTTATTCAAACTTTCATCAAACATGACGACATTTGGCTTTTCACTAACACTGCACGATAGCTCCTTCTTGATGAATGAAGCGATGCCATATTTGGCAAACATATGCAGTTTTATTTTCTCGACAGGTGAATGACTTTGCAAGCTGCGAATCGGGGAACATGGCAGCAAAGATGTCACGTATGTCCTCGTTAGATTTAAATTAATTTTGCCTCGTCACAGTATGGAGAACCCACAGTACCGCTGCCTTTTGGGTGTCTGGCAGTGAAATGAAACTTGTTATAGCCGACTGTGAGGTGGCGTCTGAACTACTAACATTGTAAGCTCGAGCTGCAGACAATGCAGGGATTAACCTGGACCCGCTATGACTACCTGCTGCAACGTACTGCTGGTGTACTGCTTCCTCCTTTAATGTGCGACTCGATGGCTTTGAGCCCCATGGTCCCTAGCGAAAAGGTCTTTTTGCAGAATTTACACATTGTCTCATTGTTATATTCAGCCGGCGCCAACCACCTCCTAAATGCATCCTCTTCCATCCACTTGTCGTTAAATTTACACTTTCCCATCTTTGCATTTTGAACTTTACCTCGACAACCGCGTAATGGCAGCATGCAGGTGCAGACCGACGTCAGTGTCTGTAGCCGACCTACCGTAATAAGCTAATAAATCACACTGAGACTGTCATTTCACTCCTGTTTCACACATACTACGTTGATCAACTATTAGATGTTTTCCGGTGGACCACTGTGCTTGCCTATCGTCATTAAGCACACCGGCTAAAAATTTTATAACTACAGCAACTTTACGGTAAATTTAAGACAATTTAAGACCTTCATTTCCCGGATTTTAATTCAAGACATTTTAAGACTTTTTAAGGACCCGCGGGAACCCTGCTGCCTGCATCAGTCTACCCAAACAAGCAACGTGGAGGCAGGTCCCAAGAGACACGATCCTCCACAGTGATGACCTGGCACATTACCAATGCCCCAGTGAGGAATACCACACTGAACTGGAGATCTAAACCTTCATCAGGGATCACAACTTCACCCTGAATCCTGAACCAGAGTTGATGACTGCAAAGGGGGGAGCCCAGCTGATCAATGTCTCTGCAGGCAGTTGCTCACACAACAGTGTTGCCCAGCCTTCCTGTTGTCAAATCCTGGACTGCCGCTGACACTGTACTGTGCCTTTCCACCAGAAGGATACGCCCTTACCCTTGGTCTAGGCTTCACCCTGAACCAAAGAGTTAACAGGATGCAAGAGTTTGCAAACAAGTGTACAGCTGCGGGCCCTCAAGCATTCAGGCGCAAACAGGGAAGGAAAAACACAGAGCCAGAGCCCAACCTGATTGAACTCAACTCTGCAATACACAACACCAAGGACACCTAAGAACCACCTGCAAACCAACCTTCCTTACCTGGCTAACCATCGTCTGCCAGAGTCTCCCTGGACTCCGACACCCGAAAGGGGGGACTGTAGCATGTGGTCCTGAGGCCACATCGGGGTCAGGAGTAGGAATGAGCATTTCTGATCATGTTCCATTTCGATTAATCAACAGGTTTGAGAACGAGTACTCGATTAATCGGGGGTGGAGCTTAACCAAGGGGCGGGGCGTGTGCTTAATTGTGATAGTTACAATATTTTAATTAAAGCCCTGTTAAAACGTTATTGATTAAACAATGACAGGATTCATAAAATAATTAAATTTACACTGTTAAATTATTAAACACTGTTAAATTATTAAAAATCACCATCAATAGTGGTTAACACAGCAAACTGTAAACATGCGCTGGCTTGACAGACTGCCTTTTAGTGAACAAGCGCACTTTTCGCATAAAGCAACAATCCTTGCAGTGACTGTTTTGCACGACGGGACAGTATTAGTGGGGCTCAACATAATTAATTAAACGTTTAAAACTTTCACCTTCAACAAAACTAATAGGCAGCAAGTCTTCTGCTGTCATTTCTGCAATTAGCTGCGTTATCTTCTCTGCTCTGGCTTTGTCGCATTTCTGTCTGATAGTGAAATCTCTAATGCTCGTCTGACTGCTGGTAGCGGCATCGGAATCATCTGTTTTTTGTGTTTGTGTGCAAGATGGTAACGCATCGAGCTCGTTGTGGAGTT
>JBAJNP010003365.1:0-40147 GCA_036877545.1 Yasuhikotakia modesta
AAATGTTTTTAATAACATTTTTGTTGCTTAATGTTAAGAAAACATTCTTTCAACTTAATCGATAGCTGAGTGATAAAGTGAGTGAGATTGATTCACTTCCCCACTGGACAACAGAACAGTAAAGTGCCTCATTAATAAACTCCATTAGCTTCACACTGAAACTGCTTTTGCAATGTCACACCATCTGTATAAATCTTTTGGGACAGTAGAGCTATGAGGTCAACCTTGGGAATCCGACAGCATGCTCATGTTTATATGCTTAATTTGACAAAACAGTTTTCCACATTTAAAACCACATGGATTAGATTCCAGATTTGAAAGTCTGACTTTCACAAGAATCCTGTCCTGATTACAGATGACATACACTGGAAAAGAAAAACAACACTGTGTCACATCATCGAATGGTTGAATGTAATTTAAATGAATCCAGATCCGATGTGGAATTTCATTTCGTATTCTGTGGAATATTTTGACCGTGAGCTGATCTGAGATGATTAAGGAAGAAAATATACATACGCAACATGACAAACAAATCCGTGAAAATAGCCTATTAAGATGCTTTAAAAGGACCTAACAGTTTTCATAATGTGTAGACAAATCTGTGGGGATTTCATTTAACAGACACTTCATTTAATCAATCCTGAGATTATGAATAATGGCTGGTTTTGTACATTTCATAAACAAAATTCATAAGGAAATATAAACAGAGACACTCTGTCTATCAAAATGTCAGAATAACTTTCATTAAATGAGGTATGTCACCAGCAATAATGACAGAATGAGAATGGAATGCAAATTTTAGTCCCCAAACCACTGCAGTAAACTGGAAGAACATTTTTACTAACTTCAGACATAAACCTCACATACTTCCCCTGGAATTCCCATAGAGTTAAATTTGTTGTCCACAGTTTTACTCATTTTGGACATCTAACCCAATCTAAGCAGTCAAGAGATTAATATTTGCTTTATAATTCCAAACCACACCCACTTAAACCACAACTGAGATCTCTCACAAACTGAAATAATTGGGGAGAAGAGGATAAACCTGTTTTGTAAGAAATGTTTATTGTCTTAATATTATAAATTGTTTCACAGTTGTGAGACTGAACCATCAGGCTGTGTTAACACATAATGAAAGGATTTTCATCACATCATTGTAAACATTTCAGGCAATTAGAGATTAAATAGTTATTCTTTATTCTATTTAATAGTTAATAGTATATTAATAGTATTTTATATTAATAGTATACCAACAGGTGCCTGTTTGTTTTTGTCAAGAACTGCTGCAAAATAATTTTTCAAATGAAGGAATAATTCAAGGGTTGTGAACAGTCCCTTGTAATCTTCACAGTTTTGTATAAGTTATTAATCTTATTAATAATGTAATGTTCATTCTTAAAAAGTTCCATACATTACATAAACAAAAGGTTTAATTTTGCTCATAACACAGACCATTTCCCAGACTAAAGCTGCAATCTGGAACATTTGCCTATCTATCGCCACCTCTGGTTAAATTGTAAAATTACATGCACCACCATTCTTAGCACCCACACAAATGATATAGTAGCCAAGTTTATGGTCTGTTCATGGATGTAATATATATCCACACAGATGATGGACCCTTGCACATAAGACAAGAAGACAGTTTTAAAGCTAATGTTTTATTTACTTGCTTAATAATTGATTTTAGTTCATTTTTTGAGTGCAGAGTTTTTTGAGTGAATTGTTCCATGGAAGAGTTACACTCTGATTTGTGAAGAAATCAACCTACCTTATTAATTTTCTTCACAAGTTTGCTGAGTTTACAGTTTTCAAGGCCTAAGTCACAGCATCCAGTTTTCCTCACAGACAAATCTGATGAAACTGCACTTGTGGGCATCTTACCAGTTCACATTTAATTGCTTTAAGGCCCTTCAGCAGCCCAGTATTAATTTTGTGCCATTGAATCCACTCCTCATTAGTGTTAGTTTCTAATTATGTAAAACTTTGTGAAATTGGCAATTGAAAGGCTTTCAGTCCCTTTAGAGAAATTTCTAACAAAACGTGGTTTTAACAAATGAGCTCTCAGTATGTCTTGGGACACATAGTAACACTCAATGAAGGACTATGGGGACTGGGGCCGCAAAAATTTAGACTTGGACCGACCTCCTAGCTTGGAAGGCATTGAGAAAAGAGGGAAGTGTTTGTGAGGTCTGATTAATAAGGTTAACGGTGATGTAAAAATTAAACAGTAAGAACTACACATTGTATTCAGATGCCCAGAGGCCAGCTTTAGTTCGATTAAGCTCTCTGGGGTTTTAACGGTTCATTTGATTGTGAAGTTAATCAGGAAGTTAACTTTAATAACATTCCTGCGTGGTCTTGGGTCGCTCACTAGCATTAAACAATGAAAGTATTTTTTATGTTTTTTGGATTGAGTGTTTTAACCTTCTTACACTCATTATAAGAATTCTTAAAGAGATGGATCAAACAAACAAAAAACAAATAAACATAATTGTCAAAAGAAACGGTTGTAATGTATTTACCTTCATGTTGTTCCAAACCTGCATGGTCTTTTCTGTCATATGAAAGAAAGCAAAAGGCACAATGTTAGTGATTAACATCCTCAGTCACCATCTGCTGTCAATGCAAAAAAAAGAGCAGCATCAATTTTCTTCAGAATTTCTCCTGTTGTGTTCCACAGAAGAAATAAAGTCAAATGCGTTTTGTATGACTTGACAGACAACAAGCGATGAGGGAGTATTATCTGTACTGTCATTCTAAAAAGCAATCACTAAATACTTTCTCTTATACACTATAAAGCAGCTGGCATGTGACATAGAAACCACTAGCGTGCAGTTAAATTAGAATAATGCATTGAACCTTGAGGCAACGAGGTCTATGGGTTTCATATTACTTTCATCCTTTCTAGTACATCAAGTACACATCCTTCTAGCTGTAATCAGACACTTTATGCTTGAATGCTTTAAGTAACACAAATTGCATATTTTTCTTTTCAAAATTGTGATTGGCCATTATAAGATGGTGTGGACATTGGAACACTGAGCATTTGAGCTGGCAAGAGGGTAATAATGATATTCAAAGCCATGACTGAGTAACAATACAATAGTAATGTGATTAGTCTGTGGTTATATTTGTCAAAGAGACATTATGAAGATTGAGAAAGCAGCTGTTATAAATCACAGCTCTGTTTGTGTTTGTTCATTCCCCACAATTACTGTATGAAAGGCATCTGCATTTACATACCGCTGTGTAAAATAGGCTGAAAAATAACAAGTTATAAAATAGATTGAAAGCAATTATTACAGACAGAGATAGTCTGTAATACAAACTGAGCATCACTTAAATACATTTGTTAGACTGTTATACTGCATTCACAGTCACCTAAAACTGTGTGAAGTCATTCCATAACTGTCTGTTTAAAACTGTAATTTCTGCGGTATTAGCAACATTTAATAAATAGCAAAAATAATAATTGCTTTCTTTGATTTTTATGACTTCCTAAACATTGCACTTCAGGCAAAGGCATGTATTGAAAGCATTAAACATTCACATAAAAGATTAAAAAGATGTGTTTATCTGACTATTGGAAAGTCAAATCCTGTTTAGTCTTTAAAACCTTTTAAAATAAACTCTTCTGTGGAAAAGTTACCACAGTGAAGTTTCCAGGATCATCCTTAGATTATATAAGAGGTTGTTTTGAAGAGTTTGGAAATGCTCTGGTCCCATAAATCCACTTAGTGTTAAAATCCTGATTACATTGTGTTTTTGTGTTGTGTTGTTTTGTTGTAGACAATGCCACTGTTTACAAAGTGATTTATTGAGTCTGCTGTGGAAGAACTTGATTGGCCTTCATAACCCCACCACACACTTTGGAGATAAATTGAACCACAGAACCCTTCACCTGACCTCACAGATGCTCTTTAGCCTGAGTTTGAACAAACCCTGCAGCCTTGTTTCACCATCTAGTGGAAAGCCAGATAATTGGATGCTGTTACAGAGGACCGGTTTGGAATTAAATACCTAACAAGCCCATACGATTGCAGTGCTTGTGTGTCCATATAGCGTATACCTGTACATCTGTGTACCAGCTCAGCTGTGAGTTCCAGAGTTGTTTGTGAAGTAGGAGGCAGACAACTTTCTAACCTTGTAATCAGTTACCATGACAATCCAATGCAGGGGATGCAGAAACCAGCTGATGGCTGCTGTTGTCTTGGGCTACTGAGAAAAGAACATATTGACTTTTTGCAAATCTATTTTGACCTTCCCTTTACTAACTACACAAGGACGTGTTCCACAGCATCACAATCATTTAATAATTCACGTTTTTGTTGCCTTGGTACTCAAAAGGGTCAAGAGGGTTTTTTTAGACCAATGCTGGGACACAAAACTGTGAGCTGTCACCAGTTTCAGAGATGATGTTGTGATCTTTTCAAGCTCAATGAAAGAGAGGGAAACAAAGAGTTCTGTTTGGTTAAACTCAAAGAGATTATGACTGTAATGGACCTGACCTATTACTTATTAGCAACGGTTCCGAAGTTAATGAACTGGAGAACTACAAAGGTTAAAAACAGATTACATTACATGAATATGCATGAAAATGAATTAACGTCATTTTAAAACATTATCAAAATGGCTTTGTGAACTTCTGTTTAAACCAAAATTCTTTTGAAAGGAAAACTTGTCACCATGACAACAGCATGCCAAAGAAGCAACCCAGCCACAAAAATTTAGTTTTTAGAATAAAAAGAATAAAAATGTGCTTGGTATAGCAAGAACTGTGCACTGTGAAAAAATGCATGAGTCTCCAAAGGCATTGACAATATCTGAGGGTGATACAGGTCATGGTGAATTACAGAGAACCTTGCAAAACATTTTAAAATTGAACTTGGATAAGGCCAGTGTTAATATCCTTAAACTATCATGATATCCATTAAACTGGTGCGTTATAGACTGTAGCATACTAAACCAAACTTACAAGTGTGCATAACTGTATTCTTTGCTGTAAATAAACATTGTTAGCCAAACACAAATAACAAAGCAATTGATTACAAGCACCTTTACCAATGTTAAAGGTAAAATGTTGTTAGAGGAAATAGAGAGAAAAAGGCCTTACTGTAAATCATGTTATATAACCTTAACAGTAATGTAAAAGCTGCAAAAATATGGCTGTATTTTTTGGTATTATGAATGTTTAATTGCAAATGACATGCATTTAATTTGAAAATGTTATAGCAACTCCCAATACCTTAAAATGCAAAACAAGGCATCTTACAGCCTCATTTCTATCGATTTCTGGCACGGGAGTCCTGGCACATGTACAACAGAGAGCCAGCCTGCCACATAACCATTATGCACATTAGCCAGTTGTGAGGTAGGCTGTTGAAATAATCGTTGGGTCTTCTAAAAACTCACTAATGGATTGCACAGCCTTTTGGTCTATTATCTTTTCTTGTGATGGCTATTTTTGTTCCCCTTTCAGATTTAACAAAATGTTCCTTTGATACCTGTAAATTTCCTCTTCCCCTGCACTTTCGTTTTAGGTAAATCATTGTGAAATAAAATCAACAAGTAATTTGAGCATTTTAAAATAGCTTAAAACGTTTAATATTAAATTCAAATATGTCAGGCCTGCGGGAAGGCTTTGGAAGAAAGTGGTATGAATACATGGGCTATTTTGTGTCTTTATACATGGATAAATATATTTGTGAAAGCAATTAGCCAGCTAGCAGTGAGGTACACTTCACTTCAGAATAAATTAAATGACCTGGGGCATTTAGTCATAAAGGCTTTTTTTTCAATTGCAAACATAATTAAGTCTTTAACACTCTGATAAGCAAAACTAATCTGTTATGTTCTGTAATTAAGGGGAAAGTCAGTATAAACAATAAACAAAATATAAACAAATAAAAAAAGGTGAAAAGGGCATAAACATGGGAAAATAGTGAGATTTGGGAACTTCTGAGTCACAAGTTCACAACAAAATATTCCTAGCGCATGCAATACTTACATAATAGCAACTATCACATGATCTTATCTGATCTCTCAACAGTTCCTTCGGCAACAAAACAGGGAGTTTTATGGCCCCTTTAAAATCTTAAATCAATGGACTTCAATCTAGTACTATCAAACAGATTAAAGTATAACCATAACTTTACTGTAAACTTTTTTTTAAATGATGACAAACGTTAAGAGTCCAAAATACAAATTAGAATAACACGCCATCGCCAATGAGTTATGCCACCAATTCATTAGTCTTTATTTTTCTTTTTTGGCAGGACATTTGTACATATATAAACAGAGGCTGAACATATAAAAACAAAGACTGTCTTGAATTTTTTTTTATAAGAATTTAAATGAGACCCCACCTGAATTAAGGTATTTTGTCAAACAGTGAAATATCAGTGAAATGGAAACATTTTACATTGTCATGAACACAGTTATATTGACACAATTGTTTTCTTATCACAACGAATTTGGAAAATAACAGATAACACAACTGAAGGAAAACCTGGCAACAACCTTAGACCACTCCAAATTACAGTTACTGTGCAAAATGTGGATTGGGGGCTTACAGTAAAACAAGCGCTTCAATGTACCCCAACCCCCTCCCCGATCAAATTATGATAATGGCTTGAAACTCAGTCTATCCCTGCGGATGGAAAACACAGACTGCACAGAATCAAATAATGATACACTTTAGAAGCACCATTACAGGCAAACACATAGCTGGGCCGGAGCAGTTAAAGACATCAAACAGTCGCAAGCATATGCAAACATTTCTTATCAAAAACACACAAGCAGAGGCACGGCCATCTGTTGATACAAGCTTAATGACAGCGCTGGCTGTGAACAGACTTCAGGAACTGACACAGGGTCTTGTCTTACAACATAAATAAATGTAAAACCAATAATACATTCATAACACCCTGTGTTTTATAATGCAGTCCTGCTACACTTGATTTGGCATCCGGCGTTATAACATTCACTGACAGGTTTCACCCAAAATATGATTTGCTGGTGGCTTCACATGCAAACATTATCTGACAGCTCTAATTGCATGCACATATACAATTAAATAAGATTTACAGATAAACCAATGGTTATTTTAAAGCATTCTTGTCTCAGGTTGTGTTCTGCAGTTCCATTTATGTTTCATGAACATGCTTTACAGACAGTCAGATATTTTCCCATCCATTTGATTAATAAAGAAATTACTGAACCTCTGTTTCTAGCTCTGTTTCCACCCATTGTGAGTTTAAACCTTTCTTTAAAAGGAGTTCAGATAAGATGCCCTTTAGCAACATAAATACAACGTTAAGTACAGCTGTACGGTTAGTTCTGATAAGAATGTTAGAATTAATCACAGTCACATTTATACATAAAAGCACTGAATGGTCAGACCTTGTGTTTTAGCTTCACTCACAGGCACACTGACACTGGACCTGCTTTGTGCTTATGGATATGCCAGGATGTCTAATTAAAGCAATGAAATATTACGCTGTCATGTTATTTTCCATTGCTCTGTTCACAGTGTAAGCAGCTACCCAAGCGGACAACAGCAAGCTAAGCTCGGCTAGGCCTCGGCTAGCTCACATTAATTTCATTAGTTCCTCATTTTCTCGCATGCCTAATTCATTAGGGACATCACGTTTTTCCTCTGGAAATCGCTGCCTGGGAACATATGTCACATTATTATTAACAGTTCCTGTAAAATCCACTTACAAAAAATATTCCTCTTTTTCCAGACAGCCATTCATACTCCCGCAGTGCAATCCTAATCTCTATTCTAGCTTTTTCTTTGATGCTCTGGCTATTTTATTTCGGCTTTGCTTACAGCCATTTTGGGTGGAAAATTGGCGGTTCCTTACACTCCTTGTGCAATTTTCATGTTCCAAATGTATTTACCGGTCACACCAACTTCTCACATCAACCAATTTCATACAGCTCTGACCTCTAAGAAAATGCAGTACATAGCCTCTCCCTCTTTCTGAAACACCGCTTGGACATCTGCCTCGCTTATTTTCTTTTAATCGTTGTTGTGAGAATTTTCAGTACCCTGTGGCTTTGAACAGTTTCAAAGAACAGAGAGTGGAAGGGCATCTTCTCAAACAAACATTATATGGGGCCAAAGCATTATGAAACTGGAATGAGATGCTGGACTCTAATTAAAGCTGCAATGTGTAACTTTTGCCTCACTACCACCATCTCTGTTTGAAACACAAACTTGCAGGTTACTTTATATTATTTTGGTTACATATGTTGAGTTCAACTGTCATTTTCTGTTAAATTAAACCGGACAGCTTACATTACAAACTTACTGTTGTGAATTGGGGTAGGAAGATCATATTGAACACTGATCTGTCAATTACTTGCTCAATAATTGATATTTGTTCATTTTAAGTCACGGTTTGCAGCACTGAAAATAAGTTTAAAAAATACATTATAAAAAATACAAGCATAATCCTACATTTACAATTAGGTTCTCTAGAAATCTAACCCATAAACACAGCATTGCTAGCGCCATAACTTACTAGGTTAACTATGATCTACCGTTAACTAGGTTAATAGCACTGGTCAGATTATTCTTCATCACAATATCTCTCAACAGTTCCTGTGGCAACAAAACAGGGAGTTTTATGGTCCCTTTAAATCTTAAATCAATGGACTTGTGTACTATCAAACAGATTAAAGTATACCCATAACTATACTGTAACCATTTTTTAAAGGATGGCAAATGTTAAGAGTCCAAGATACAAATTAGAATAAGACGCCATCGCTAATAAGTTATGCCATCAATTCATTAGTCTTTATTTTTCTTTTTGGGCAGGAAATCTAACCCATAAACACAGCATTGCTAGCACCATGACTTACTAGGTTAACTATAATCAACTGTTAACTAGGTTAATAGCATTTAAACACAGGTTTAAATATTCATGAATTTGGGTGAAACATGATAGAACCCTGAACAATGTTTTTCTTCTACCTCAGCAAGAATACATGACTTATGTGTTCACCCATAAAACTAACTAGCTGCTCAGCAGAACTGAAGATATAGGGGTTCTCTGTAACAACAACCAAATGCACAGTGTGAACACATAATATGCATAGCCTATGTTCCGTCATGCACAAAACATGCACATATGCAGCAATGCAACTGAAGGGCCAATTAAAAACAGCTTTAGCATCTGTTTAATTTGCAATATTTCATGTCTGTCTAATTATAAAGCGCATGTTTCTTCTTCAGGTAAAAACCTGTCAGCGTGAAAAATGTAAAATCTCAGTTTGAAAGCTTATTAAAAATGTCTCAAAGAGTAAAACTTCTGTATCTTTAATATGACATAATTTGCTATTAAGGGGATATTGGAACATAAGTGAAGCAAAGCTTTCTTGGCCCCTTGACAGTTAGAAAAAAGAAAGTGTTACAGTTAAAGACAGAGTAGGTGTTTTTTTCCCAGAAACATTTTCTGTTATGCTTATTGAAAGTCTCCTCACATTTTGATAGCAAACAGTGTGTAATGTGGTCAAAATATACATAAATATCCGTGGACAAGACCAGATGCATGCCTATTTGATTTTTTGAAGGCTTGTGTTTTATAAGAACCTTGAAAAGAGGGAGGGGTTGTATGCTATTAAAGCTAGGTTGACATCGCTGGTCTCTTTGGTATCAAAGCCAAAAAAGCCCAAACTATTCCATGTTAACATCACTCTGGAATCGGATCTGAAAAATGTGAACAAATAAACATGACCACCTGTTGTTATGAGCTCTGCAGGCTTGGCATTGAGAGGTGCACACAATAAAACTACAACACGGTTTGTTTTTAAGCTTTAAAGTGAGCCACAAGCTCAGAGAATAAGCTTAGAGAAGTGGATTTTAGACCATTCAGTGCTTTTTTTAACATTTTATATAACAGACCATAGATGAATGCACAGAAATAATCCTTCAATTTTTCTCCTTGTATTTGGCATATGAATAAATATGCTTGGCTATACAGTGCCAAGTCTTAATTAACTCCATGGGAGTTGGCATACACAAATTTGCAAAGGTTTAGCCAAGTGTAATTTACTAATATTGCTGTTTTACATGCCATTATTTGTAAGGTTCTGCCATTTTGTTTTACTTCAGAGGATATTAATTAACCATGTACAAATTCAATGTATTCAAATGTATTGACAGTGACAGGTCAACTACACAAAAAAGTGACAAGTGAAGCATTTGCATGCTGGCTTCACTTCACATTCATCATCATCAACAACAATCCACAGATATTTCAGACATCTCCAGGTCATTACATTCTGATCATACCTTGTATTCTTCATTCAATTAGTATTAGTTTATGTACCACTAAATCTTCTTTTCCAAGTCACTGTTCCTCATGATCCCCATTAGGGTTCCTGTTTTCCATGTTCTGGGAATGTTTCTGAACGTTTTCATTCTGAATGGCCTTTTTATTCAGGGCATCTAGAGGACACTGAGTTTCCTTCTGGCTGTCCAGTGAGCACTTGGATACTGCACTGGCCACCTGGCAGAACTTCCTGAGGAGAATCTCTCTCAGAAGAAGGTAAACCCAAGGATCCAGAATCTGGTTGAGCGAGGCCAAGCGTATGGCTGTGAGAAAGAAGTTGCAGTCCATCTGTAGGTCCTGACTGGGAGAGAGAGATACAGCTGCAGACTTGCAGTGATGGGAGGACGTGTGGTTTGAGATCATCTTCAACATAAGGATCTGGAGAATGGAAGGAGACACCACAATTATATGAGCGATGGAATACTAATCACACAAAATGAAAAGAATTGTGTAATATTTTGGCCAAAAAGTGGCAAAACTGAGCCATTTTTACCATGATAAAAACCCATTGAGCAAATCTGACAAGCTTTTATCCTAAGTGAGAGCATTTAAGGTGAACATTTTAGCGGTTTGTGTGTTCCTGGCAACTTTCTCTAACAATCGATACACAAAACTGGAAAATTACATGTTCTCTGAGGGCCTTATCATTACATAACAGGAATAAGATAACATTTTGTAGAATGTCAAACCTCCCTAGATTTACAAAAGAAACTGTTTATATCTGAACAGAACTATAGAGGAAACTTCTCCGAGTGTGATAGTTTTGCTCCTATAACTTTCTAGTTAAAAAACAAATGCCTTATGCTTGTTTTTTTACGTAAACCAGCACTTACAAATAAAACAATGACATTTACATATGAATGTTTATAGAAAACTCTTCTATTTAACGCGATATAAAAACGCATTTTGCAGTGTCGTCAGTTCATCAGACTGAACTGTGTCTGTCTGCATGAGATAACTACAGTAAGTTGATCTGGAAAAGGCTGATATGATACATACCAGTAGAGGTGACCAGCATGTCAACAGAACACACATAATTCCCATCAGCTGAATAACAGTCTCTGTCGTTAACCTCTCCCACTGCTTGGAGGACTGGGTCGAACTCAGCTTCGTTTTGCAACGTGTAACCAGTGCGCGGATGGTCACAACGTTACAAGACAAAGTAACGAGCAAAGAAAAGATCCCCAATGCTGCAAAAGTCGTGGCAAAAAAAGTATTTCCCGTTACGTCCTTGTCACCTGTGCTTATGAAACACCAAGTGCCCGGCCACTGTAAAGTATATTTTCCAACGCCTGCAACTGGTAACAACGCAAAGAGCAAAACCAAGCACCAAATAATGACCAGAACCTGCTTGGTCACGTTGGTTTTCATGTAATGCGAGTACCAGTGAGGAGCAGTAATGGCCAAAGCTCTCTCAATGGCCATTGCACTTGCTAAAAAGAGAGGACACAAACCAAAAGTGGTCATACACACCCCAAAGAATGCGCACAAAGTTCCCGACGAGTCCACCTTTTCCCATTTGAGGTCCGCTCTGTAGACCGAAATGACTATGGGACTTGTGAGCAGCTGGCCGAAAAGATCAGTTAATGCCAAAGACCCGATGCAAAGTAGAAAAGATTTCTTTCTCTTATTTTCCTTTCTTCTGTACGCATAATAAACTAGCAGCATCGCAAGTGAGTTTCCGACCATTCCAGTAACCATCATGGTGATGGGAAAAAACACAGATACGGATCCACAGCTCGCACCCTTGCTGGTGCCGTCCGGTGCAGATTTGGAGACGTTGGACTCCAGCATAATGGTTCCAGTAGAAATGTTCTGAGACAAAATATCTGAAGACTGACATTTAGATGTCATCCTTTTTCAGGCAGCTTGTTCATGGCCCCAGTAGCCCTTTGATGCAGGTGAAGTCCTCCGTACTATCTTCACTCGCGTCTCACTTTCTGCGCTCTGCTGCTCTCGCGCGCTGAACGGACGCGCGTTATAAACACAGAGGCGGGACCCTTATGGAAATGTAAACCATGCTTAGAAAGACAAGAGAAAACTGACTACAGCACCATTAAGTTTATTATTACTAAAACACAAGAAAACGCAAATTTGTGTGCGTATTCGTACAGTTTTTCTGCTGTTCCAGCGTTTCTCACAAAATAACTAAAAACTATTACACACGGAAAGGGACCGTTCATTTCCTCGCAACCGAAGGAATCATTAGCCTAATAAAAGTTATATAAGAACAGCAAGAAACCCCTCCAGTGTTACACACGAGATGCCATCTATGCGTTCACAACGAATTTTGAACGCAACAAGTGCCACCTAGCGCTTCAGGAACGATTCTTTCAAATAACAGCGGTAATGAATTGCGTTGCATTTCAGCGTATTATGGAGGTTACTGAGACGGAACGCTCTGTTCTTAAACAATACCTAACATTTTAAAGGACAACAAATGTAACAAAGTTTCAGGCTAACTGAATTATGCAAAAAAATGCATATCAAGACCAGAAAGGTTCGGTTTTCAACTTATTTTTACCCTGTAAGAAACAGCATATGAACTTTTAAGCGCGATAGTGGTTTGGTAAACACAGAAACATAGTAATATATAACATTTCAACGGTTAAGGAAACCTGCATATGTTTATTTCAACAAGATAAAACTCTTCCAAACAAAAGCTTTAGATTTACAAGTGTAATGCCATTTAAATCAACAGTATATATATAACAGTATATAACAGTATATGCAACAGTATATAACAGTAAGACATATTTTTATGATGTGTTGTCAGAGGGGGTGGGGTGGGGGGCTGAATGTTGCATGTTCTAAACCTCTTCATGCTGACCATAAAGACTACATTAGCAGTTTTGTTCGTCAATTTAAATTATTTCCAAATATTCTGTGAATATTCAATCAAGTGATTAATCAAGCAAATAAAAAATGCTACCCAGGACACCATTTTTACACCACAGGAACCAAACCCCTCAGATGTGTGAGAGCGTATTTTTGGGGCCACTGGAGGGGAATGACTTCTGGCCTCTTTTGGGTGAGAATAATGGGGAACGAGACCCTCTTTCTGCAGAAGCAGTGCCAGATCTTCTTAGATCATTCAATGGGGGAAAAGGTAAGCATTCACATAAGGCTAAATATCTTTACACAGACTGCTACAATAACACTTCCACAGGGACTGAAACGCACCCAGATGATCGCTACAACCTAAATAATAACAACCAACACTGTGGGTCTGACCTGACTGGACCTGTTAAATAATAAAGCTGAAACTGTCAAAGGCTCAGTAAAGCTTGACTCTAATTGCCTGTTAGAAGTCACAGTGTTAACAGATAAATGAGATGGCGGTGGCACTGAATAATCAACAGGTTTAAAGAGTGCATCTTATGAAAGCACAAGACAGCTCTTAGCACCTACACATAAAGCCAAAAGTAGGACAATCCTGCTCAGACATTTACAAACGGATAAAACTACATCTCAGTGCTAAACTGTCAATGCCCCTTTATCTCTTGTATTAGTATTAAGTGTTTTATGGTGACTCAGACAGACAGACAGACAGTTCACTTCAACCACTGCAAATTCATACACACTCTCTCTCTGCTGGAAAGTGCATGTGACCTCATTCACCTGGAGTTGGACCAGGAACGTGATGGAGATCTGAAACTTGATGAGCTCCTGGACCAAGATCTGCAGAAAATGACATCAACATGAAAACAAAACGCCATGAATTTTCCATTTCTCTGAGAAAGCTGAAGCTCCTCTGAAGGAAACTCAAGATAACAGTCAAGCTATTTTTAAATACAGGTATTTGACTAACAAAATAGAAAGAACAGCCTTAAAAGGTCCAAGACCACTAACCAATTTTCAGCACCATCTTAGCTGCAAGTTACTTGCTATATCAATTCTTTTTCATACCCAAGTCACAATAAATACAGTCAAACATGATTTTTTAAAATATAAAACATCAAATCTGTTGGTATTACTAGTAAACAGGCCCAGTCGGAAACTGTGAAAATCTGCAGAATGGATTTAAATGTGTTAAATGAAGCTGATAGTATTACATTCATATTTGTAGCAGAAAGCATAAAAAATAGATTTGTGTGTAGATCCTAAGTGAACCTGCTTGAAGTGAACTGAACAGATTTTAACACAAAAAGTAAATTTTATGCTGTTGTGTCAGAGTTAAACATAAATTTAAAAAGACAAAAAAAACAAACACTACAAGGAGGCAAAGATGGATTATAAGAGAATTTTAAAATTAAAACAGATTTGAGATTTAAATAGAGATTGGAACTGATACTGACATTTTGCCTGGACATTTTACCCTTTTACCTCAGACCTAAACCAGGAACCTGACCTGGATGAGTGAGAGGTGTTTAAAGAGTAAAATTGTACTTGGACAAATCTGCATCTT
This sequence comes from Yasuhikotakia modesta, assembly GCA_036877545.1. NCBI lineage: Eukaryota > Metazoa > Chordata > Actinopteri > Cypriniformes > Botiidae > Yasuhikotakia > Yasuhikotakia modesta. The sequence continues at coordinate 14,755 of JBAJNP010003365.1, forward strand.
CATCATCTTTTACATCCTAATGCATTTCTAAGACAGACAGGTTTATACTGTATCTGTTTAAACATAGAAATCTTAAGGCGGTGTTCACAACATTGATGTGTTGTTCTGACAGAGTGGTCAATATCCAATTACAGAGAAATTATTCTTTGTCCATTTGGCCACTATGTTATCTGCACATGTGCATAGGGCTGAATGCACTAATTGAATGATCCACTAGGTCGCATACACATGGGACTGAATGCATTATTAAAATGCCTATTATTATTACACTAGTATACCTCATCTGTCTGGGCTCATGATGAGACACTTAACCCTTGACTGTGCACAAGATGATAACAGTACCTAGAAAAATAAGTATAGTATATGTGTAGCATTGTCTTACAGATGCCAGATCACAATGGCAATACAATGGCAATACAAATTAACACCATTTAAACTACAAAAAAATCGTACATTACGTATTTGTATTTGAACAGATCTTCATCGCTGACACCATCATTGTTCTAACCGTCATTTGCAGGTTCCTCTTTGTCCTTTTTGCTTTTGCCCATTTTTTTAAATGTCCTTTTAAAACTAAACAACAATTTGAACACTCAACCTGTGGGGAAAATATAAAAAGTTCTGTGCTTGTCTCAAGTAGCTTTTAAGCTGCAGAGTCTTATACCTGTTGGATATGTGTTCTATGCTAAACATTGAAGTCTGAAACATTAACAATTGGTTTTACTCAAAAAGCTTTATGTGGAAATAATAGTGTCATGCCAGCTTACTTTCCACCTCAGGAAGTCGTACACTTTAACATCTACAACATTTTCAAGTGATCTGGTCCCTTAACATGACACAACCATTATTCATTATGACATGATATCACAAGTGTCCATTATCCTGCTTCAAAATTCAAAATTCCATTTTACCACCAAACGATGATTCGGAAGAAAATGTTCCCACACAATTTTGACAGCCAACATCATTAAGGACATTTTCAAGAAACTGTGCATATTTTTAACAAAATATATAATGTCTGGAACACAAACAAGAAATGTATAGCAAATTGTTTGTGATTTGTGTTTTTAGAGTAAACATGATAAATGACTAAATGCAAATTCACATTCTGCATTAGCAGAGCTGCATAACATTTCCCAGAACAACAGAAAAAATAATAAAGTCATTATTATGAATACTCACAGTAATTCACATTAGCATATTAAGCAAAAACATGCTATTCTAAAATGTAACAATAATGGCCACGTTTTTACACTGCCAATCATTTGCACTAGAGAGACCTCTAGTGTCTTTCCAAGCTCTGTTCCCCTGTCATCATCTTCACTTGTTTTGTTTTGAGACAAGAATCTATAGACAAGTTCAGGCTTATGTTGCAAACATGACTTACAACACAACACATATGATCACTCAATGCAGACATAACACTAACCCAATACAAACAATACACCGTAAACCACTTACCCCTGTCGCGTCTATTACAAAAGTTAGCTTTTAAATTCATTACATGAATGCACACTAAAAAGTCAATGTTATAATTCCAATGGTAAGACGCTCCACACAGTTAAGTGCACTTAAAAGACAACTTTTTTTTACATAAACAAGAAAGCAGTTAATTACTTACACGTTTAGCGTTCAGAACATCACACGTGTTCATAAAATTGATGCCTGAAAAATCTGGACACGTCCAATTTGGACTTAGAAAGAAAATAACATTCAATAGTTTCAATAGTTTCAGGCTCATTCACGTGCTAGAAACCTGCGTTAAAGCTAAAAGATGGCTAGGCTAACAGTAGCATGCGAGTTTCTGCCAGACACCTTTATTTTCTCATATATTTTGGCATTTTTAAATACATGCATTTATATATTAACAATATTGATCCCTATTGCAAAGGCTCTTACTTCAAATCAGCGAAAACTATTTCCAGACCACAGACAACACATTTAACACGTAACAGAAACATGTTGATTAATTTAATATATGTATATATATATATTTTTTTTTTTCATAAAATTTGACATAAAACTATGTAACAACAACATTCAGGATGTAAAGTGTACTGACTGCAGTGACACAAACAGCCGCTTGGATTGTATTCAACGCTCACTAAAGCTCCCTACGTAGACAGCCGGTTTGGGGCATCGTATGTCTCACATGCTGTCTAAGTAGAAAGCTTACTAGGCTTTTAACACAGATACAAACTTATCCACATACTGGCGTGTTGATCTCGTTTTTTTTGTTATTTGTAAAACAGAGTATTTTTCTATACCTTAGTATACGGGGTACTTATTTTTGGTATTTATTTATCGAAAAACACTTGATATCGGTTTTTCCTTTAACAATACAGCAAAGTAACAGTATCAGGTACTTTTGGTGTAATTAAAAAACAGCTTTAATTGTATTAATAAAATAAAACTGTACACGTATTTTGCACAAATTATATATTTACACAATATTAAATTATTATGGGGCATATAGCTCGTTTAATGGGGCTGTTATCGTTCCTCTTTCCGTTGCACTTGGTTGTTGTTTTCTACGCGTCCACTAGATGGCAGGTTGTCTTCACTGTAGAACGGCCAGAAAAACTAGATGTTCATTTGGCATCAACTATATCTGTACTGACCGCATGATCGTCCCCATGTTAACTCTTGCGTCACGGCAAGTGCACTGCCATATATTTAGAAAACTCAAACATACACAATCATATGCTCACAGATCTGTGGTTCTTTACGTTCAAATGTTCCCCTTATGAACCGTCTCGCACTTTGTGCCAGCTTTCTGCAGACCTTGGGTTCGGTTAGGCATGAAGGCACACACGTTGCTGGGCCAGATGGAGTTGAGACATCCCTCCCACTGTGAGTTCTCAGTCCTGCAGGGACTTAGATAGGACCCATCTTTGCTGGTGCTCACCAAGCTAAGCCTGTCCTCCATTCTCTGCCAAACTCACACTGTTTCAGAGGTCCCTATCACAGCTGGTGCATTGCTTATGAGTCAGAGTGCCCACATTGTTTTTCCAAGTGGAGGCGTTTAAAAATATCTGACTCCCACATTTTGTGATTTCCATTTACAATAGATCATTTATTAGCGAGAAGATGAGATAGTTTGCATTCCACAATGTTACGTATTATTGCTTAAAAGTAATTCAAAGGAATGTACGTGACACACTTGACAATCTAAGAATTTATTTAGCTGCTACCTTTAATAGCTTGCAACCTTGTATCGCGTTTAATTTGATAAAACAGCATCCACCAAGAAAAAATATGTAAATATATTAAGATTAGTCAACTATTCTGTGTTGTGTGTGTGCGTGTGCAAAAAAGACAAGTACATATTTCAGCAGGAGCTCATCGAAAACAAGAGCTGGATAATGAATAATACATTTCTTTATCAGTGGAATCAGAAAGACAGACTATTTTGAGAAGTAACTCTTTCTTAAACACACAAAATAGCCCTGATATACTTAATAAGATTTTTAGCATCTTCATTTCTCTTTCCCCCCACCTCCCACTTTAAAACAATCAATGATAATGTGTTGTCAACACAACTAATGGCCATAATCGATCATGGGTGCAAATGAGTCTTTGGGTTGGCAAATGCCACCAAATGTCCAGTCCAGCGTTTGGTCATCTCTGGAATGTTCCACTCAGGTGCGTTTTTGACAGTGAAGGGCGAACGACAGCGGTTTATATCCCTATTTGAAACCACCTGGGCTTTGCAGGTCTGACAGATGGTGTAGACTTTTTCTGATAGGGGGCTTGTGCTAGTTTCACACCCTCCTCTAACATCATCATAATAAGCTAATAAGATAATAATGGAAGCTTGTATTCCCCCACGCACCGATACATGCGGTTACACTGCAAGCGATTTGGTTCCTCATGCACTTCAAGGGAGTTCTGCTTGTATCAGATCTTGTCGAACTGAAAGCAAGACATGTCACTGCAGAGGCCTGGATTTTTACAACAGAGCTCTTTTGGCTTGCATGAGTGGACGGTGAGGTACTGTCAGCTTGCTGGGTTGTTATGTAAGAGGTGAGGAGTGGCCCAGGAAAGCTGGCTGCCAGCTGTGCTGGTATTTGGATGAAAGCTCCTGCCTTGTCACCTCATTGTAATCTCTCTAATGCATATTCATTGTCAATGCATGGGAGCACTTCTCATTCAGAAGGTCATCCGCAGTGGGGCTCCATTGCAATGGCTTTCTGTGAATCCAATGAGTCGAATGGAGGACAGAGACACTGAGCAAATATTCTCATCTACATGAACCCAATAATGTCTTTATTTTTCTCCTCAGATGCAACCTCACGCTGTAAACCCACAACAGATAATGAGGTAACATACAGCACGATATAAAGTAAAGTGGTATTCCATAACATAAGGCATGCTGCTGTAACGTAATGCGTGTGAGGTGAGAAAATAGCACATCACATATAATAACAATACATTAGCTAGGGTCAGGAAGGGCGAGATACCATCTCTAAACATAACACATGCTAATACTAATAACATTCAAACAGGATGTAATTTAATGTGCATGAAAAAAAGTCTATTTTGTAAATGGTCAGGCAACCATTCAACCCAATGGTTGCTAGCATGGCTCAGTATTTTCTTTCATAACATAAGGCACGAATTTTATGTATGGGTTGATTGATTCATGTATGTTACCATCATAAAAAAATACCATCATGGCTCCGTGGAAAGAAAATCACAACCTGTAGTCAAATCAAATCGTTCCTTTATCAGAATCACATGGTTTATAGCACAAAGCTGAAGAAACATTTTCCATACAATTTTTTTAGAAATGTGCGTGGGCATGTCTTTCTCTTGACAACTACGTAACATGAATTCCTTCCCTGCTTGACGGCTGGAAAAATATAATGTGAAGAGTAGGTTCCCACCTGTAAAAAACTATTGTTCTACAATCACATCTAGTGTAGCACAGATAAAATGTTTACAGATTGAAAGGCAATCTCCTTTGACAACATGTGCCCTCATACCGGTGAGACAGACCAAAATGCAATATCCAAACCTCTCACTCCCAAACAAGGCCGATGGATCGACTCCAGTCATAATTCAAATGTTTCTGTCAGAGCTGTCACACAGGTTCTTGTGTAATTGGAATGATTCACTTTTGGGAACCACTTTTAAAAAAAGTAGAAATCAATACGGTGGAATATGAAACATCCTTACTTAGACAACTCGGGGAAAGCACTGTGACTCATCTGTCTTTCCCATCTCTCTTCATCTTCTCCTGCTGAAACAATTAAAATAGGAACATATGTATGAAGTTTTTTAATCAGCTGTCATACAATTTTATTTCATGTACACTATTACATTTAAGTAAAATTTGTAGATACTGTATATATAGTAATGGCTGATGTGTACGTTTGATTGTTTTTAAAATATAGCTCCACATAATACAAAGTTAAGTACATTAAGGAATATTGTGTGTGAAATCTTGAAGTGCCGTTCTTCTACTGAAAGATACAGTTCCTGTATACAGCAGCGGAGTGTTGCTATGCAACCAAAAGAACGATGGGCTATGGGTGTTGTGCAAGGATACAAATTGGAGCTCAGTGAAGAGGCCATACCTGTGCTTTATCATAAATAAAGAATGCCTGTTGACCAATCAGCATCTAGCACTGGAACTATGCAGTTTATAATGATGAATATTACACTCTGATGCTCAGTGATATCATTTGACAAACAGTAGTAAGGCTAAATTAATTGTTGAAAAAGCCGAAATCTTAATGTAATTTGGCAAGTAAATAAATCTTGTTTAACCACAGTGGTCAATTACATGAAACAACAGCATGTGTCATTTCTGAACCATGCACATATAAATCCATAGTCCATTACACATCAAAGATACAGACAGCATGTTTACTTGTACATCATATTTTAAATTAAACAGTCTGTGCAGTATATGAAACCTTATCAATTATGCAAATCGTATCCAAGAGAAACCTTGGATTTGTTTAATGACATCTGACAAACAATTAAATTGTTTTCTTTTCCATTATCGAAGATTATGGATTGTAAGGCTCCTCGTAAGCCCTTTTTCCAGATTGATTCATCATCTAAAGCTGACAGGGCTGATTCAGTCTGTGATAAACGTGATAGGTGGGAATTTGTCCCATTACACTGACAACACTTGATAAATGCCTTGTAAACAACAAGTCACAGCTGTTAATGTATCATAATAATCCTAGATTAGGAAGAGCTGGCCAGGCCAATCAATGCAATTAAGCTCTGACAGAGGCAGCTCATCCACATGGTGCTTGTGATCAAATGCACATAATCACAATTTCACATTATTTGCACATCATCTTAATTTACAACAACATGGCAACACAAAACTGCGTCATTTTGAGGCGTCTAATGACCGATCTAACATAGCAAAACCAGCAGGCATCCCAATCCTGTACACAGAGGTAACATTCTCAGAACATTCTCTAAAAGTTAAAATATCACAGTTAACAAAAACATTTTTGCAGAAACATCAGTAGAACGTGTCTTTATCTATGTATCATATATATTATTCTAAAGTAGTTAGTGAAACGTTTAAAAAACATTACAGAATGTCAAAAATTAAATTAATAACGAATAATAGGTAAAATTAACATTCAAAGTAACGCTTTTGTTACTTAATGGAAATGTTAGGAAACCATTTGTACAGCCTAAAATTGTTAGCTGTGGCACCTTAAGATGCATCATTTTGACTTACTTAAAGTCAGATTTAACTTACCAAAACCAAACGTGGGCATCAAAATTTCCTGCATAGTTGCCCTTTAAAACCAAATTACAGGTGACATTTTAGGGCATCCGCCATCAGGTCAGTCAGGTAACTCTTAGCTTCACTGCCACTTTGCATAGTCATGCCCCATTGAAAACCATCTAGAGTGTCTTCTTCAATTCCCATCCAAATCTTATTTTTAGCTCTCAGGACATTTAACTGATGTTTTCTGGAGGAATATTTGAACTCCCCTGCAGTCTGGCCTCGCCATTATCAGAGTGATGGTCAATTGAGATGATCAATTTGCATAATGAGGCGTTAAATTGGAGCCCGTTTAGCCACCTTCCTCTATATCCAGCAGTTTTTTCCCCTGTGGAAGGGGCACAGACAGTACTCCATTTATGATATCCAACTCTGGCATCAGACAGTCTCTTCCTGGTACACTATTGCTCCTAAAGACCAAATGACCACTTTAACATATTAACATAATGAATGAAACTGGCAGTAAATTGATTCCTCCGTGTCTGCAGAATAAATTGTTCATTCCTGCTTTGAATGCAAGACACCAGTGTGGATATAAGAGCTATATCATTTAACAACCTCGATGCATATCAGTACAGCACTTGAATAGTGTCTGGTAATTGCTTTAAAGAAGATCACTGCATAAAAACACTCTTTTAAAACTTTTGATAAATATCATCATACATCTAATTAATATTCCCTGAGAGAGACACCCTATTGCTTCTCGCTGATAACATCATCAATTTTGTACACTGTTAAACAGTAAAAACGTTGTGTCAGCCTCACTAAGCTGGAAAAAGCTGTACTGATGTAGTTGAGCGTGCTGACCTCTTAAGACGCAGAGGCAGAGGATTTATAACAGCACATCAGTGACATTGTGATTGATGCTGTACGGTTTTGAGGGACAGCTGGCTCACGATAGAGCCATCAGTGTTCTGTTCCTTGTCATCTAATACAGCTGTTGTGAATAGATCTCCTGTCCTCCACTCATTCACTTCAGCTCTTAGAAGTTGAAGATGACAAGGCCTCCTGGTTAGCATCAACAAAGCCACCACTGTATGCCTGCATTTAAATGGCATACAGTTTCTGACACGCAGAAGTTTTCTTTTATCATACTGTAAGTCACAAAAACTGTATTCATATCTTATGCACTGCAAAATAGTATTTTTTAATCATTATTTTTGTCTTGTGTTCCTGTAGCTCAGTTAGCGAAGTATTGAGTTAGCAGCGCAATGGTCTTGGGTTCAATTCTCTGTATATGTACTATGTATAACTGTACTGTAAGCTGCTTTAGATAAAAACATCTGGACAATGTAAATGTTTTCATTTTCAGTTTAAATATGTTTTAAACTAAACTAGTTTGCTTGAGAGGCTAAATTGTGTAAGATAATAAAAATTGTATTTTATATCTTGAACCAATTTTGTTTTCCTTAAACTTTCTGGAATACGGTTTATCTTGTTTAACTCATAAACAGAACTATTATTAGCCAATAGCATAAGAAAAATAAAAGACATTTTCTGTCTTAACATAATTTGCAGTTTTGCTTCCGAAGTAAATTTACTTTATTTTAATGCTGTTTAGATTCTTAAGTCAATGTTCTTTAAAAATGTTTTTCATTGGCTTTTTCAAATGTTTTTCATTTTATGCTGTGTCAGTGTGTCTAAAAATAACCATAACAAATATGTCCCAATTTTCAAACTCTAACAATTTTACACCCAAACAACATTTTTTAAATATTCCAGCATGTCTATTGCCCCTAATGGCGTAAAGCATTTTTTCCATTGTTTGGTACTGAACAAAAAGTTAAATCAAGCATTACTAATGTTCAGCAACTTACAAATGTGATTTTTTCACCACGAAGATGCATAATTCTGCACTAATGAATAATCCACTAACACATTAATGATAATTATGTGACTAATCTTGTGAATAATATATGACAGAGCCTTTAGATAATACATAACTGTTCAAGACTGGAGCATGTACCCGATATTAACCTCGCGACCCGCTTGCACGCATTCTTGTTTGTCAGTGGTTGAGTATGTACAGTATGCGTGTTTGTCTTGACATCTGCAGTGTAGACCAGTCTCTGTTAGGGATTAGATAGCTGTGTTTTACATGGACGACTGAAACATAAGTTACCTTGATCAAAGCGAACAGACGAGTGGGGAAAGCAATCTCCAAATGGCAGGCGATTATGTAAAGGTCATTTTCTACAGTTGTTTGCAGCTTAGTTAAAAAGGCATGATATGTTAGATGGAGGTTACATGGAGGTGAGAAACATGGTGCTGACCTGTCTAGAATCCTGTATTTAGTCCTCTTGTACATCTTACCCACTGTACACTGGAAACGTAACATTATGGTTGTTTGGATGTTAGCACGATGCTACTCCGCATCAGCAGAAAGGAGAAATGGATTATTCTAATATGCCTGGATGCAAAAATGAAAGCAGTATATGGAAGAAGACTCAGAATACGATCATAACTGAAACATAATCCATTTTTCAGCATCAGGAAGAGTTTGATACTTCAGCAACATCCAACACACTTCAGCAAATCATTTATTCTTGGCTTTTTTCACAGCATTGTAGTTTACACCCATACATACAGACATAGCATCTATCATATAGACTGCTACTTGGTGGCCAAATTATTTATTATTATTATTAATACATTTATGCTCATTAATATCTCCCACAGTAAAATTCTATAGCAGCTCTTATAATTAAGAAAATGCATTTTTAATATTTCCACATAAGTTTACACAGTAAGAAATACATGCGTTTTGTGTCACAACCACGAAGACTGTTGCCCTACAACAGCGTTGAAAGCTGCATTTTTGTGTCTTTCTCTTTGATGTTTCTTCTGCATGACAAAACTCCCCCGCTGGAAAGATTAATTCTTCTTTCTTAACCCGAGAGTGTCTTGAGACCTTCACGGTGACACAGTCTGCAGAGCAACATGTAATGAGGATGCGAGGTTGTTTTTTGATGATGAAGCCTTCAACCCACGTACCATTAGTGACTGCTGGAGGTGATGATGAGAAACATCAAAACTCACAGATCCCAACACAACCTGACTTAATAAACCTTATATGTGCATAGGGTTGTGTTTGACTGTATTGAAAACAGGCTGAAGGATGAAGACACAGTACAGTGCACAGACTGTATGTTCAAATAACAGACGCTTTTATAGTTAATTGCTGCAGTTCCTAATGCGATTGAACAGCTGCACTAGGGGGCACTATTGATGCACCCAGTATTTGTGATCGTCCCTGCTCTACTGGGGGGAACCACCCCTTTTCATCTCCAACTAAGCTGTAATATCTTGTTTGATAATGTGAAAGTGTTAATTTGAGAAAGACTCACGCACTCGCTTCATCTTCTGCAGGTCTGATGACGATATCAAGGGGCTTTTCGTACTATTTATATTCGATACTGCAACACCATTTATTCTGACGAAACATTTCCTTTAAATTGCTTCTTTTAAACAAAAGGCCAGAGAGTATTTTTGTTAATGAAATGCTGATAAATGCAACAGTAAACACTGGTATTTGTTTTACGTAGTTATTTCCTGTTCAGTGACTTTACCATCAAATTGGTAAATGATGCTGGTCCTCCCAGTCAGTATCTAACTATGTTACCATCTCTCTGCACAACAGAACCAGTTTGCTCCACCCAGATTGTGCACCCACCTCTGTATAACAGGCCACTGACCCAATTCTCACCCTGTTCTAATGGCAAGCCATTTCTCTTTTGTTGTCGTGCTCACTTCATAGAAGAAAAAAGTCCATGTGAATGCTCTCTGCCCCCAAGTGCCTTAGTGCAGAGAGGAGCAGTTGACATACCATCTCCATGGTAAAGAACTCCCAGCAACAACAAAGCTATCCTGGCCACCACAGATATCCCTGGTGACTTTGAGATATACAGTGCAAAGAAACTGCCATTTCTTAGGACGAGCAGGATGTTGGAGTGTCTGTTTCTGTGATAACCAGAGAAATAATAAAACAAATGGAGGAGCCTCTTACTGCGAAGCTCCATCCTTTGATGAGGATGTCACGCTCAACTTTTCAAACGATTGTGTCAGCTACAAGAGCCTCGGCACTTCCTGTGGTGTCGCTCAGAAGTGATGAGAACTCGTCTGATTTGACAGGAGCTTTAAATTGATGTCATCTCTTCCTTTTAGTCAAGTTAGTAAATCAATGGTTAAGGTTGTTCCCAGCTAACAATTTTAGGTTGTAAGAACATTTCCCTAACATTTTCAAGTAAAAAAAAACTTTATAGGTAATTCTAGTTTTTTAAGATGTTTTATTAATCTTGCTGCTTGGTTAAGAACATTTTTAAAACAACAGTTTCAACAGCGGCCCTGCATTGATCAGAGTAATGATGCCAAACTGAACATGTTGAAGATGGATGCCATTTTTGCTTATTCTGCTAAAAGCAACTGATAAATTAAGCAGCGCTGCATTAAAGTCAGGTCTAAGTATTTGTGAGCTCATTTTTTCCTAAGCACTTTAAAATGGGATACAGTCCAGGCTGCGTTCCAAGGGGCATTCCTTCACAGGAATATTAATTCAAGTTGTTTGCGCTCCAGTTCAATCTGCAGATTTCACTGCTGTACTTCAAGCTATCCATGCAGAAATATTCCGAGATTATCTTCCCATCTGATGCTCCGCATTTTCAAAACAAGTGCAGCCTCATTTGTACACTGAAATGACTAGGTCATCTTTTTGTCTGGACAGCATCTGTTTTTGTCAGCATATTGACTCAAGAAATGATTTTTTCTGCTTACTCATTTAGATAATTAAAATGAGCTAAAACTGCATTAGCTAAATTAGCTAATTCAACACAATTCTTATTATACAATATATATATATATATATATATATATATATATATATATGTTCAGAAAAGAAGGAAAGTGTAGACAGGAAGTAGTGTAAGGGCCAACAGCATTTACACAGCTTAATCTTGTGCAACATTTTTGACAACTTAATTTAATTACAATCCATTAAATCTGTAAAACTGAAGTTTTCATAATCCATTTACATTGAGACTACGTTAATAATTCCTGTTGAGATTAACGTAGCATTGCTACACTGGGCAGGGGATTACCCCTTCCCAGCATGCTTTGCATGTGAGTAGAGGAGTAGAGCAAATGTTGAAATTAAGAGTTTTTTTTATGAGCAAAATGAGAGAATTGGGAGGCTTGATAGTGTGTAATTGTGTGTTATGTTGGGATTTAGAAGAGTGTCTGCTCTGTGTTTTGGGGGTTACTATTGTGAGGAGCACAGCTTAGTTTGAGAACATGACAACTATTCTGTATCCTTCACTAAAATAGAAATATTGTGCAAACGTCAGCAGAATAAGTCTCTGTAAGAAACACATTGTACATCATGATAGCTATGTACTGTATCCATATCACACATATATACACATCTATGCACACACACACACACACATATATATAGGGTGCAAAAATATAAATATATATAAATATATATATAAAGAATATATATATATATATATATATATATATATATAAAGATATATAGGTAATATAAAAAATATAAATATATATAAAGGGTGCAGTGAGTTCGTTTAACATTACATTAACATATTGTAAGCTCAGTGGAATCCAGGTTCAAGGTATCCGAGTTTCCAGATTTTAATTGAGTATAACAAAAACCCATTTCCAAAAAGGCATGACAAACTGTCTTTTCAAAAATTACGCAGCTATGTTGAAAATAACCAGTCAGTTGAATAAAGACTTGCATGTTTCCCTTTTACACAGTCGTACCTTAATTGCACACTCCAGGTACGCTTTCACAAGACGCCAACCTATGAAGATCAAGTGGGTTTTAAGTAATCTTGGTCAATCAGTGTTCCTGATGTCTTTCTAAGCTCAGACAGAAACATGTTTTACAGATGTACAGACGCCCCGCAGGCTCTGCTTGTACTTTCAGCTGTGGAGTCCTTAAGACACTCTGCTTCACTATCCCACTAAGCTCGCCTCTCCAAGAGCCAATTGAGTGTTGATATCAAACCTTGATGAAGTGCTGGAGGATTGGCAACGGCCTGAGGGAGAGTGGATGCAGAGATCACTAAAACCAAACATTAGTAAGAGGATTTAAGGGTGAGACTGTGAGACTGTGGGTGAGACGGTGGAGGATTTGACAATAGAATGCGATGCAATGAGGTCCCAAGCCGCAAATTAACTAATAGACACACAGACTGGTAAACAGATAGACAGGAAATTACAAGGAACTGTTGTGTGGAAACAAGCTTTTCTTTTTCAATTTACATCCAATTGATTTCAAGTAATTGTCTAATGCGTGTTTGTCATCGTCTCTTTTTGAGACACGCCTGTTTACTGCAAAAATGTCTTAAAGGTCTATCATGAGAATATATTACGTGTCATGATACATTGAGCTTTATTAATGTCAAAGAGTTTTGCAGGATAACATTTAAATAGTGAGGTAAAAGCTTAAGAAAAATGTGATTTTGTTTCCTAGTATTAAAGTATATGATATGATAAATTTTCAATAGTAAGATTATTTAATATTAATGATGCCACATATTTTGTGTAAAACAAACTGGTAAAAGTTTGTTTTGAATACATATTTTTTGTAAAGGCAACTAGGCCAGGGGGTAAGAGTTTATATTGATATAATGTAGATGCAGGAAAAACAGTGATAAGGCAAAATAAATAATCACATGCAAAAACTAAAACCTTTAAATGCTTAAAATTCCAAATAACCTCATTTGTTTATTTAATGACTTTTGGGATTTCATAACCACATGGGTATTTTACAGAAATTCTGTATCATTTTGCTTTTTGGTACAAAATAGTAAACATACTGCAGATATGAAATTAGTACAGGTATATTTTACAAAAGAATTTCATTGTTACAGGAGAAGCCAATGCAGTTCCACTTTGCAACAAATTTATCCCTTATCTAGCAACGTTTTGGTGGTGATTTACTGTTTTGTTTGTTTTTCCCCAAAAACCCATTATTTATTGGACGGTTACTGAAATATTACTGATTTAATCATAAATAATAACAAAAATAGCATTTTTTTTAAATCAATGTGAATATGAGATGAAATCACTGCCCAGGAAAAAAAAAAAGCATGGCATAAAGACAAACAGGTGCTTAGAAAAGCATTTTTGTGTTTTGTAGTGTAAAAAATCAAAAGGGTCCTACACTATATCTAAGATGACATTAAATAATAAATAAAAACCTTCTACATTGTCTTTGAAAACTGTAACAGTGGCTTGTTGCAATAGAAACATCTGCCTAAGGTAGACAGTGACTATACTTGCACATCTATATTAAACCACAGCCACAGGACTGTTAAAATTCAAACTCTTCACGGTCCCTCACACTTCTGACAGATAAATCTGAAATTGTATTCTCTTTCTGAGGCTACAAGGGGAATCGTGTGGCAGACTTTTAACTACTTGCTTTCACCATGTGGATCTATGAAACCTGTGTCAATCAATGATCTAGATCCCTCCAGACCTTACTGACCAATGAAAAAGCACGAAGACAGTGAAAGATTTTGGTATCAGGAGACCTGCAGTGTCCAGGATAAATAAGCAGTAGATTGTTTGTTTACCCTGTGAATGACAAGTGGGAGTAGAGAGGCCGGGGGGAACAGATGGACAAGGTCTTCGGGGGGCTTCAGAAACACTTCAGCTGCAGAGCCGTTTCACCTCACTGAGGGGTTTGGCAAAGTCAAAGACACCCTCTTGTCTGCTTGTTCTCCTGATGTTTGAAAATGAGCTCGGGTAGTTCCCTCACCACGCTCAGATCTGTCAGCCTGATTGGTGCCTCCATAAGACCTCACACTTGTGTCAACAGCAGCTTTCGACAATCACGGCTGGCAAATCAGGCTGTTCTCTAACAAAAATGACCGTCAGGCACCATTTTTTTGAGGACAAAGCGTGCCTCATTTTGAGCAGACCACGAGCAGATCTCGCAGAGCCTCCTGGAAACGCACACCTGTTTAGGCACTAAAAATACCAAGGAACAATATCTACGTCCATCTGTCACTTATGAGACTCCGCTGACATTTTTAATCAGACGAACGATGTGATTGCGCAGCGGAATTATTGAGCCACAAGTAAACAGGCTACTTTGGCCATAGAGGTTGGCTGTAATTGAATTCAATATGATCTTTTATGTCAGCGAAGGAAACAAAGAGAGCTTGCTGATACGAGGAGGCAGCCATAAAAGACTGGCTTCAGTGATTTCTATGCAGCTTGCAAAAATCCTTTGAGGTTCAGCCTTGCTTTGAGATTATTAAGTCGGAAATACATCAAAGAATCAAGCAATGAATTGCCCATTATTGCCAAATTATTACTGTTTGGAGATGCGGCCAGGATTGTGTGGAGCTATTTTTCATTCTCCACCCTTTTAATACTTTCCTAGATTTCTGTCATGGGAATAATGTCTGGTGCAAAACAGGCATCAAATGTGCAATTTAATAGCAGAACAACTATACATGTGCACTCTTTACTTTAATGGTTCAAATTCTTTTAAATCACAAACTAATCTAATAAAGTGGCCAAGCTTTTTGTGTTTGTATAAAGGCACACCCTGTTTAACAACTGCAACGTTTGCTTAAGAAAATATACTTCCCATTAGCACTTTGTGGTCTATATCAAAATCATAACTGCAAAAAAGCTGTGCTATCCTGTCACTAATGTTTGGGAATTGCCTTGTTTATCTGGATAAGAGTCTAAGAACTGACAGTTATAAAAGAAACTAAATGAGTAAATATGGCCTCATTTTATGCAACAACTAGTGTTTGAGAAATGGCTAAATTGGCCCTGGTGTATATAAAAGCAGAGGCAATGATCCTAATGCCTCTCCTATAAATTAAATTCAAATAGCCATTTCAACTGCTAATGGTTTCATAATTTCAGTGTTATAATTGTACACCATTAGGTCATTTGCTAACTGTCTCGCTAAAAGTACATCTGGAGAAACATAAAACCAGAAGAGACACAAGCATCTTCAGAGCTTAAGTACCATCATGTACATCAGATGCTTTTCTTCTGCTGAGAGCACTATATAATCTTGAGCACCCGGTTGCATTCATTCTTCTTGCTTCTTTCAGAGCTCTGGCAAAGCTTTAAGCCGTGTCTGACAGGTCTATTTCTCTGCCCTTCATCGCAAGTATGCGCGTGTCCTGGGAGCTGCAGTCGACTGCTGACCCTCCGGGGGATTATGTCTCTACACTAACCTGTGAGAGAGAGGGTTGAGGGGGTAATTAAAACTAAATAATAAAAGTTGGTCTTCAATCCAGGGGTGAAATTTCAGATCAATGAAGCCAGAAGAAGTGCAGCTGTTTCCTGCCCTGGGCGCACACTGCCTCACATACTGCGAGTGAAACACAAGGAAACTGACTGAGTCTCTATAAATCCAGTTTCTTGATACCACTGACTTATTGAGTTAACTATTGAGGTTATTTTGTCACTGTCGAAAGAAAGAAATTGATATATAAATTACAATAAAATTATAACGTTTATCTAGGCCAAACCTAGACAGAAAAATCGCCTAAACAAAACTTACAACAATAGCAAGCGTTATGTTAGTGCCTGCAGAAAACAACAACCTTTGTACAATATTCAAAACAAACTGCCTGAAGGTAGTTGAAAGTGATTTTTTACAAAAAACGGTGTCTTTCACAATACATCTAAAGGCCCAAATGCAGAACAAGTGTTGAAAATGCAAATTCTGCTCTAAATATAAGTGAGATGAACTTACTCTTGACGTTCTCTCGCTACGTGAGTCACGTCTGCATGGAAATGCTAGTTGTGCTAGAGTGAAAAAACAAAAACAGATAAACAGCAAGTAGTTCTTTGAGTTCAAGAAGAACATATTGCCTCACATCACAGAAAACACAATGATGAAAGAGAATAATATGTTCCAGATTACGCATGGATAAAACAAAGCCTATACATAAACAAAAAACACAAATTCAACGAGAGAGTTCGCTGCTGACGTATTTGCAACAATTACAAATTTGTTGTTTTGGCCCTGGGTAATATTGTGATTTTTACAAAGCAAAAAAGAAGGAAATATATGACGCCACACAAAGACTGTTTCTAAAGCTACACTAAACTAATTGTACCATATATGTTAGAAATACTGTGGTACCACTCAAGAAAATGTAAAAAATAGACCTTCTGAAGTCGCCTCGCTTGATTTGAACTGAATGCTCTGGGGCTTGTTTCAGATGATGGCTAGAAAAGGGAAGAAAAATACCAGATTCTTGTTGAATTGATTCCTGATTTATGCATGATCCAAAACAGAGGTGGGTGTGAAAATAGAGGTGAAAGAGAGATGGGTGTGTTTACCTGACTCGCAGAGTAAAGATATTTACACTGGAAGTAGAGTGCCTTCAGATGTCTGATAAGTGCTTTATATATTGCTGCAGAGAGACAGAAATAAAAGTAAAAAAAGCATTTGAAGTGTTATGTGAGATTTCTTTACTATGTTACAATGATTTATCCTTTATTTAAACAATGTTTGGACCTGGGTAACACAGCCAAAACTGTGTTTTACATTTTAATGGCATTGTTGTGCATAAGTGGGTGGGAAGGGGTGTGGCCAAGGGGTGTGGCCAGGTTTTCTGTGGCGCACTCACCTAGATATAAAGCCTTCAGACCTCCCTCTGAAACCTTCTTGACAAAAAACGATGACATGCATTCTTTCAGTGTTGCAATCAACGAACACTGAAGTGTGATTCGCACTTTCAGATTGACCTGGTCTTTCTTCCCCGGTGGGTTCAGTGGGGGTGTGAACACAAATGCAGCAATAAAGGGTCAGCTGCCCGAGAGGTTGGTGTTTCACCGCATGACGCGATGCGCTTTTCTTTGAGCGCCGTGTAAGTCTAGGAACTCATTTGCTAGTGAAAAACCATAGAGAATTTAAAAATAGAGAATTTTTCTTCACATTTTTTTCTTTTCCTCAGTTTTGTATTGTAACTAAAACAGAAGACCTTTAAAGCCACTCTTGATAATGGCAGAATGACTGAACAGTTTTTTATGTACGCAAATCAAAGGCTACACCAAACGCATAATTAATTTTGGTTGCGATGATGTGCATTCTTTCTGTGAATAAATTTCATTATTAATATTCTCCAGAGCACCTCTTAATAACAATATTTCTCATATTCATTATTTCCTGCAGTCGTACTAAAATGATGGCTTATTGTGCGTTACTTCAGTTCCCTTAAGTCACAAAAAACAATATTTTACAGCCCTATTACAAAGTACTGTTTAAAACTGAACAATGCCTCCCGTGAAGTAAGACAATTGGATATTCCAATGGATTTGTAAGAGCAACTCAAGGAGAAAAGTCACTTTTCAATCAATTGCCAGCCATCTTTGAGCAAATGAACAATTATACATGGTGGAACGCGAAGATAAGCTATTTTCCAGCTGTATTTTATGAGCATGCGAGTGATATGTCAGTGAAATGAGATGGTAACTATGCACTCACCCTTTGCCACAGACACTGCAGATCTATGAGAGCGAGGCTTGTTGCTAGGATACAGAGCAGGGGTTCTTAAAGGGAGTGCTGAAGAATGGAGAGGAATGGGAAGAGAGAGAGAGATTTTTTCAAACTAATGGCTTTTCAATAAATTTGGAGATAGAGCTGATCAATGGAAATAATTACACATAACCGTACTGGTGTATTTTTTCCAGCATCGCTCTCTCACTCGACCACACAACACAGCACAGCACAGGTAGCCGAAGCAATAAGCATTAGCCAAAACGGTTTTATTTGCTTTAAACGTAAATATGTTGAATATTACCAAAATCAATAGCAAAAAATAGCCTGTTTGTTAAATAGATTTTGCAAATGCTTAATAGATTGCATGCTGATTTTACTGAAACTGAAATAATCAATATGCACAGAATATGCAATGTGATTCACAACTTAAATTTATGCATATTGAAATAATATTTGAATTGTAATTGTATTGTAGTAATTGTGAATTTCTAATATTCAATATTAGAATATTATTAATTGTATTTGTATGTGTTTATAAAATTGAAAATAGGACACACAAGCATTGTTTGGGCATCTGTATTGAAATGCCTTTCTCTCATCCTGTCAACAACAGCTTTGACCCCGTAACCTCTTGTCTTAATTACATGTAGGATTAAAATGGATTGTCTTCCTTCAGAGGTCCTGTGTGCATTTAGAGATCCTGAGTGCAAGGTCTTTGAGTGGATCATTAAAATAGAAAGGCAACAGTGGTGATGTATTAAAAAAATCGGTTGCTAAAATTATTCAAAATTGGTTAAGCAGTTTCAGGGCACCATATAGAGCTCCTAAAGAGCTGGACTCTTTATTAATAAAAAAAGGGTGAAGTATAAAAAATTTGGTAAAACATGCCCTGTTAAATCAATCTTTGGTGTCCCTGTGGACAATCTGAAAGTTCTTTAGGAGTGCAGGTGCTTCTGACACTGTTGTATCATTTATTCTCCACCTTAGTGCCATGGCATTTAGTTTCTCCCCAAGTAACAGCAACAGGGGCCAATCAGAGACAAGAAGAGCAGCTGTGCTCTGACTGGTTTGTTTTAAATGTTTGTGTGACAGGAGCAGAGCATCATCAGGGATTGGAGACTGCACACACATCAGCACTGGCCGGGAATGTAAAGACCTGCTTAGCCCGACAGGAAACAGGACAGGCCCTCGTACCACGATCGCAACGTCAGCCAGACAATCGATAGACACGAAATACTGTAAGAAAAGAGCAGCTTGTTAGTGAAATATATCTCAGAAAAGTGCACTTGTAGCCATTACTATCTTATGACAAAGAGGTTCATCACTTGAAAACATTTCTGTAAACTGAAGTTAAAATTAAACCAAACAAAATTGGAAAATTAATACATTTTTATGATTTTAAAATGAGCTAAATTTAAAAGGGAAAGTTTAATACAGAATACAACAGCTTTTATTCTAGTTGTTCTTTAAAAATAAACTGAAAAGATGTAAAATATCTGATACTACTTATAAAACTAATTATTCTGAAACAAAACAAAACATTTACTGCCACTTCTTTACCTTCTACAGTCCTCTCTAAAGTTTTATGAGTCGTCATGTTTAATGAGACACTAGAGTTGTCAAATTCTAAAGCAGAATGTATTTAATGCTAAATGCTAAAATACAATGTGTTCGATAATTTAACCAAGCCACATGATAAGAGTTACAGTGTGGCATTTAGTGTTGTGTTGGCTGTTGTAATCGGTGTTAAAATGGTCTGGATGGTACCTCAGTGCTAAAACTAACATTTTAAATGTCATAGATTTTTTGCTGCACATACTACTGTAACTGTCTGATTAGCACTTCTTAAAAGGAAGACAAAATTGGCAGCTTTCAGAGGAGAAAGTCTGATGACTTAAGCATCTATAAAAGTCAGGCATGCGGGGTACTTCTAAATGTTACATGACTTGACAAGCTAACATAATAAAAAGATTGAGTCGTGATGAGCACTGCTCAGAAAATGACTTAAGTGGCTTGACTACAATCTTTAGAAAATGTTGTGTAATATTGGCATTATGCTTTAGACTGAAGACTCAAGGGGACAATGAACCGCAAAGGACACAAAAAATGCATTAAATAACAACAATAATGAAAATGCTAATTTATATAGCTACTAAACCAGTAAACAAGGGCTTTTTAAATCATAACGTTCACATTATTTATTTATTTATTTATTTAGGATAACCATTTGTCCAAAGAATAAAACCAAAATGATTAAACACAACGACCCAATAATAGCAGTGGTACATTTCTATTAAATGTTCTTATTGACAAACCACTGTGAAAACAGTATCACATTTTCTGTCAGAAAACACAATGAAACAAAACAATGACGAATACATGATGTCCTTTTAGTTTTTATTGTTGTGTTAAGAGAAATTATTTTACATTGTAAAAAAACTCTTTTTGTCAGTGTAAGCCTGTAACCTGTTGGTTTTGTATACTTTCTGTTACAAAAACATCTTAATGATAGAAAATGGCTTTTAAAATTTAAAATGAATAAATAATAAACACACCACTGCTCTGCAGGAGCAATATTAAAATAATAGTTCATTCAAAATGAAAATTTTGTGATCATTTCCCCACCTGCATGACACTGTAAACTCACATAATCATTTTCATCTATGAAACCATCTATAAAGTACCATAAATAATGTCTATACGTCTGCAGTATTTCAGTCTCTTCAACCAATGACCAAATTTAGGTTGTAAAAATGTTTCCTTAATGTTTCCATTACATTAAAAATGGTATTCTAAGTTCTAAGATTCAAGAACCTCATTCAAGGTTTTTTCAACTACTAATAAATAATGTTCTTATATAACACTAAAAAGGTTCTGTTAACATTACTGCAAGAATGTTTCTGATAACTGTAAGAATGTTTCTGATAACTGTAAGAGAACTTTCAGAGAACATTGTCTAACGCTTTAGGAACATTCCCTGTTAGCTGGGTAAAGCCATAGGATTTTGGTTTTTGAGAACTAGGTGTTCCAAACGGTCCTGGTTCAACTACTGCAGCTGAACTATAGCCAGAAAACTTGAACACGCTCACTTGGGTTTAGATGAACTGCGGCCCCTCACTGACAACCGCTGACTGAGTGCTGTTGAAGTCGTCACTTGGTTGTGTGCAGAGACTGCGCTGATGTATCAGGCAGAGCAACGGTTTCATAAAAATCAATTTGGAGTCACATAAAAATGACTGACAGAATGGATTTGGCCTGTGGGCTACCGGTTTAAAACTGCAATTCCAAAACCCTAACACAGTTCAAGACAAGAGAGACTGTAGGCTAATGTTTCTTAAAATGAAAGTTAGTGGTCCTTCCGGGAAAGAGAATTACTCACTGTATGCATATTTTCTGGTACTGCACAAAAATTAATATGTTTTTTAATGTGTCTATTCAGGTGAATATGAAAAGTTTAATGTGACTATATTATTGATAGTCAACTCCAGTCCTGAGGGGCCACAATCCTGCACAGTTTAGTTCCAACCTTAATCAAACACACCTGCCTATAACATTCAAGTAACAGTGAAGACTTTAATTAGCTTGTTCAGGTGCGTTTGGTTAAGGCTGGAGCTAAAGACTGCAGGACATTGGTCCTCCTAGACCAGAGTGTTATTTAGTAGCAAAATATAGAAACCTTTTAATATCTGTTGTGTCAGTTATCAGAATGTGTTGCACAACTGCAAAGTTGTTTGGCTTAAACAAAGCTTGACGAAGAGACAAATGATGTGTTTGTAAAGTAAGAAATTCTGTGAGAGTGCAGTGTTCATTATCCACCATATTTTACTTAAAAATAAGGAAAACAAAAATGCAAGGATAAATAATTTAACTACTTCATGGTATAAAATAGAAAAATCTGGTTCGACATGTTTAACAAATGCTCAGGGATTAAAAAAATACATACTGGCCCTTATCTCCATGGGACAGGTGCTCAGGTTTACAGTAAATAAATGCCACCCATGGCAGTTTTCTGTGAAATTTGCACTTCTTTGGCACAGCATTAAAAATATGAATAAAAGCAATTGATTTTAACCAGTTAAAGGGATTCACAAGGCAATCAGATTGTTGTTTTAGAGGCATTTATGTACAATTGCCCACGATGATATAATGTGTAACTAAACAAGACAACTGATATCTTCATGAAAAGCCTGAGAATGTGTCTAGAATGTCCTTCACCCAATAACCAACTCTTTCTTCCAGCAACATCACACATAACGCAGAGTATTACTAGCTAAATAACCTTGTTGCATCACACATTACAAATTACATGTCTGTTTCAAACCGAATACCATCCATCACAACCAAACCGATGCTTGTACAAAATCCAATTGGACATTTTCTGCTGGTGAGATATAAGATGACAAAGATGTTTTAAAAAGAATAGGGGGAGCATATTTCTTTCTGTTCGTTTTAATTTCCTCGACTGTCTTTTAAGTTTAATGTGTGACCATAAAATGACAGGAGCCATTGTGACGGGTTCTGTGCGTTCCCAGCCCAAGAGGCCATGATTCACAGTGATTTAATTGGAATAATGTATGAAATGACTCATGCCTGCATCCGGGAATGTTAACTCCCAGCTTCGCCAGTCTCGACAGAGATCAATGCACCTAACCTCAATTGAAGAAAACATCTTTTAATGGATACCCTGGGGAACCGCGCCAAGCTTCCACCCTTCGCTTATTTATTTATTTTTTAATTTGTGTGACTGTAGAGCACACTTTCTAATTACCCACCAGAGTACAAACGGACTTCTGCAATTTTTAAATCCCATCCAGCTAAACAGTGCCGTTGAATCATCCTCATTCAACATGTGTGACATGTGTAGGTTTATAATACCCTGTGCTTTGAAAACTATGAGGAAAATATTCAGACTGGAGCAGTAAAATACTTACAGACCCTCACAGACTAACAGCAAAACATCTCGATTTTATAGGGAGCCTATTGCTTGAAATTAATGAAGTGTTGCAAAAGTGGCATAAAATAATAATAGTTTTAGCACAATAAGTGACATTGTTTTAATCTCTCCGAATCCAGAGGAAGGTGAGGCAGAAAATTGTTAAAACAAGTGCGACCTCACTTTCATTCATTTCAGAGGGAAATTAAATACATGCTTTTAGCTCGTTTAGACATGACAGGAGACCTGTTTTAATTTTTTCCTCAACCTTTGTAAAAGAAAGTGAACTCCAGACACATTGTAGGTAATTCTTGAAGAATTCTTTTAAGAATCCTGATAAATGGGAGGAAAAAGGGGTCAGAACAGGGGTCCAGCATTTTACATCTGTGCTTTTGTTCAGCCAGGTAATTTGCTGCAATGCTTCCTTCAAAACAATTAGAGATGAGATATTATGAGAAAGCTTTTTAATGGCTGAAGCACACAGGCTTTGTCTTTTCACCTTTTTATAAACCCTCAAAGATTTTACAGTATGTACCAGTCCAAACTAATGTTCAGCTAAACATATTCTATACGACCCAGTCAGACTGTCTAGATGAACTGTGTAATTTTTCATTACACATAATGCACACACCAAATAGCACTGAGGTGATTTCATTAAACAAATGTTGTACTTTTGTGCACAGTATATAAGACATCATTTTACCTGGAAAAATAAGAACTCACAATCCAGTTGCTATCTGTGGTGGTATGAGACTGTGTCATTTTATTCTGCGTCAAATTAAGTTGTTATTTTTACACCAAAAATGGTTCCTTTCTATTTAAATTAAGCCGATTATTGATTGCTTCTTATGCACAAAAGGCAGCATTATTTTCCTGGCCCAATTAACATTGCGTTATTACCACCCACATTTGTGAAGGTTTTCTAGCTATCATGGCAGCAGTAATTTATCAAATGACGGAGAGTGTCACAAACAGGCATATCCAGATGCACTATAAAGATGAGCTAATTTAGGTGCCTGGATTTCAGTTGTGAAGGGATGCTGTACAGTCCCATCAAAGTATGTCACATTTTAGCCTGCAGGATCATGTACACATCAGGAACTGTGCATGTTTTGTCAGTGTTACATCATTGCATTAATTTGCATAATTTAGCAAATCAGCTGCTGTACATAATGTAAATAATAACTGAAAATTAACATAGCAATTATTTCTGAGTGAATTTTGTATACTATATTGTATTACACATTGATGTTCTTGTGGACACATCTGTCATGCAAGGGTTAGTATTTTTATGTTGTTACTCACCCTTTATGTCTTCCATTGAAGAAAGTCATTCAGGTTTAGAAGAACATGAGGGCTGGAATAGGCCTTCCTGTAGCTCAACTGGTAGAGCATTAGGTTAGCAGCGCAAAGGATGTGGGTTCGATCCCAGGTAATGCAAGAACTGACCAAAACAATTGCAATAAAAAATAATTTGTATAAAAGCATCTGCTAAATGAGTGAGTGTAAGAAACTGTTCCTTTAAGAATTCATGACAATTAATAGCCAGCATGTCACATCAGATGTTGTGTTTATCCTGCTGTAGCTGCACCCACAGCGTTTGTGCTGTTTTTACAGCATTACTGTATCTTCTCAGCACGCATCAATTATTCATTTTGCAGTACTTTTTTCTGTTTACTTTTTATTACCACATTGAATTTTCTTTCACATTGTTATTATAATGAGTACCTGAATCCAGCAGCCACCCGTACAGTATACATCCTCTCATTTCTATTTACATTCTCAGCTTAGTGTCGCATATTATGAAAGGATTAAACATGATTTATGTCTTGCAATTCATGAAACAGAACACAACAGGAATTCTGAAACAAATATATATATATATACATATATATATGTATCATTGTAAAGTACAGTACTTTACCCTTTTACTAAAATGTTTGAACGTATCAGTTAACTGTATACAATTAAATGTCTGTGAAATACCCATTGTCTGTACTTTAAGCAAGCAGCAGTGTTTAATGTGTTGTTTATTGTATACTGTAATATACTTCTCGGTCATCTATGTATTGTACATTTTCTTAATACTTTTGTCGTTTTCCACAGAAAAATATTAAAACATCTTTATAACAAGATGAAAGTACAAAAGAGATACTTGTTTACAGAGAATTTATCATAC
>JBAJNP010003366.1:0-16640 GCA_036877545.1 Yasuhikotakia modesta
TTAGTTAACGTTATGCATTAGTTAACAGCTGCAATGCATTTAACTGATAAATGCATTTATTCATCTTTGTTAATGTGAATAAACTGTTCGTGGAAGTTTATGTTATAGTTGATCGCATTAACTAACGATTACAGATTACAGCTGTATATTTAAAACATGTATTTGTAAATGTGGAAATTAACATTAACTTAGAAATCAGATACTGTAGACATATTAAGATCTGTGTTAACTAAGTTTAACTTGAGTATCATGCATTGTGGGTTTTAGCCCACAAATCTACATAAGATTTTAGGGCTTCTCAATGTGTTTGCTGTATTTGTTTTGAAGGGAATATGTTGTAAATGGAACTTGTGTTGATCAACCGGTGATGACCACAGTAACAGTAAGATAACAAACATTTAAACCTTATTAAACACCCTGTAAAAACATCCAACCGGTGCTCTCTCCAATCTACATCAGAAATGAGAAATACGTGAATCTCATCCTGTTTTCTCAGACTGGGAGCCCAACAGAGGTTACATCTGTCTCCATTCATGGCAGCCTCTCTGTCGGAGAAAACAGTTCAAATTTGACAGGTATTGTTTTACATTTTGTTTCTTTTTATTTTGATCAAATCAAATTGCTTGTGCTTAGAGTCAGTCCAATGGATGTGGAATCTCTTTCAAAAGACAAATGTTTTGAAATCTTTGATCCTGGTTTAATATTTTTGCAGGAGTCTGGATATGTGTTGGCGCATTATCCATCCTGGTTTTGATGTGTCTGTTGTTTATCCAGAGAAAACAGACTAAACGATGCAGTCAAGGTTTGCAGACTAAAACAAAAGTTCCTCTGGGAACAAGAACTTTAAACTGACACGGTCGTACAAATATTGACTTGGTTTGACAAATGCCTGTGATGTTCTTTGCTTTTATTCTACTCATTATTTTCCTTTGCCAAACTAATCTTGGTTTAACAAGAAATGTTTGCGCAGAAATAGCAACAGAGAGGCAAAAAGTTACGATTATAGCTTTAAAATACTTTCTGTTCCAGTTAAACATGCAGAGATGAGTGTAAGCTAGACTCCCACTGAAAAGCAGGATGTTTTTTTTGGTTTAAGTAACAGGATGTGTTCTTGTTATCAACAGATCTCAGGCCATGCTGCCATGGAAAAAGTGAGGTAAAAAATGAGGCAAAAAAGAGCTTTAACCAATCTGCCTCATACAGCAAAATCAACGAGAACAGTACAACCGACAATGTGATCGGCTCTTCGTGTTACCTGTTGGGTGGGTAAACTTTGGCTTCAATACCCTGACCGCTAATTTCCCAGTAAACCTTACCGCCCCCTTTATTCAGAGCTCAGCCCAGACCCGGGAGGTCTTTCCTAATTTATTGGGAAAATGTTGAAAATTTATGGCATGTTTATTTTTCCATCCATGTAGCTCCAGAGATCCAGGCTGCTCCTCTCAGTACCGTTCTAAACAACCTGGATGTTCTTCAGGAACTCGTTTTGTTGTTGGATCCAGACATCGCGGCGGTGAAGAACACAAGACACCTGGCTGCTCAGTGTTCCTTTTCCTTTGCCTGGATCAACTACGCTTACTCCATGAAGGACCACAAAAGTCCCCTCGTTGCAGTTCTGGAGGGAGTCGTCACCAAGAAACCGGACTGGACTGTTGGCCACCTCGCTGGGCTGTTGACTGGTATCGGACGCAATGATGCGGTGGAAATTTTAGCAAGGCTCCCACTAGGTTAATATGGGCAGCGTCACAATACCAAACAAACATCTAGTTTCTTTACATGATTAACTAGTTTTACCTGACATACCTTACACTTGCTTTAATGGAGAAACATAGAGCATGTAGCGACCTTCTGAGCGTATGCAGTGATTGGATGAATATTTTACAATATATACTTATGCACTTCGAAAATTTTAATATTGTTTAGATTTAACAATAAACCTTTTATCCAGTATAACAAAATGATTTTGAATATAAAAAAACTGTAAATCTATTATGTTGTATCGTTTATGTTGTAACTGTAAATCTATTATGTTGTAAATAAATTTTTAGATACTGCTGGAGTCCCAGTTTTAAAAAATTAAGGTCATTTCAAGATTTAGGCAACAAACATTTTTCTCACACTTTTGTATGTTCAGGACCAAACTCACAAACTTTTGTTCAAACATTGTACATCTTTATTAAGCAAAAACATTATAAATAAAAAAGTGCATAGAAAAATTAAACAGGTTTAGAAATATGTATACAACTATTTACAAACTTAGGGTTCATTTGTACAATGTAGCAAAGACAAACACGTATTGAGCTTTAGATCTTTCAACACAATGTTTTTAAAATAATCTACATAGGAACAGACAGGTTGTATCATAAATCTGTGAGAGAAACAAAGGAGGGTCCTGACTAGTGCTTTGAATTCTTCATTGCACAAACCATCTCTGCATGAAATTACAAACCGAGATGTTTTCTGTTCTCATCTAGTTTTGCATTAGTATTAATGTTGGAACAGCCTGAGGTAGAATTCTTGCACGTCTGGGAAGTTTGACTAAAATCCAAGATCCTCACATTTTTCAGTTTATTCCTCCGGAACAACAAAAGTAGGAGATGAACCATGATGTGACGATCACAGGAAACGAGCTTTAATAAACACTGATCGTTCGAATAAAACCTACAGATTGCTTTAAAAACAGGAAAAGCATCACTTCTTAAAAAAGGCCACGTTGCAAGAACTCACCCTCGTTGTTCTATTTAAAGAAAGGAGATTATTTAAAAGGTCAACAACAAAAAAACCCCTGAAGACACTTTTCAGGAACATCTCGGTCACGTACAGAGCTCAGACGAACAGAAATAAATACAGGTCTACAGTATGAACAATCATTTATACTCTAGGACGAAAAAACGGCATCATCTTTATCTGAGCGCCAGTCACCATCTGAAAACTGTTCAATAACTCTTCTATAAATATATATAGATAAACTTCTGCTGCACATTATAATGCAGTCACGACATTTCGTGAGTCACCTGTATACGTTGCCTTTGTGGCCCTTTAGTGGAGAGACACCAAACAGTTTCTGAATCACAGATAAACGTACAGCTCTAATTGTATGTGCAATGGTGGCAAAAGAAAATGGTTTTATTGCAGGAACAATCCACGATTTTATCACACCTTTAAAAGCTGTGACACAACGAGAATACGTTTAGTCATCACAACTGCCTGAAGTAGTGTCTTCTACAACAAGAAAAAATATATATCTTTATATACTCTCCAGACAGGACACCGTTTCAGTTTATGAAATATGGGGCTATTTTGGTGATACTATGAACATGTGAGCGCAACGCTTTTGTTAAAAAAAACATGTTAGTTCTGCTTGTTATTATAATTTGCGCAGCAATTACAGCATGTGTTATTTACGGTGCTCTAACATGACAATGAAACAGCGGGTCTATTTTTCCTTATTCGGGGCGTATGTTAAGCATAGCACCATTGAAGGCCTTCAAGTGAAATAGGACTTTAAAACCGTCTACACAATATTACACCACAAGCCCAAGAAACATAGGGTGAGCGATTAAAAAAAGAATGTATCAACAGATGTAATACCAGCAACCTGTGAGAATTCAAAGATAAACAAAATAAACAATGATAAAATCTCAACTAAAACGTTTTCTGAGCAAAAGTGTTCGCTAGCAAGATGCTATGCTTCTTGCTTCAAAGACGAAGACATTTGTGAAATGCAACAAACTGTGTCCGTTGCTGACTGCCATGCAACATCCAAAAGTGAAGTGAGGGATTTAAATGTGGGGGGTTTCAGTGTTTTCCTGAGTAGAACTTGCTCAGCGGACCTCAGAAAAAAAAACTACATAATTTACGTCTTTCATAAGTAATGTTAAACAGAGTGTCATTACTGTTTCCAGTATCTGCCCACTGAGTGGTTCTCACAGTAAAATTTTCCGCCTTTTGAGAGTGAGAACCCAGCTTTTTTGTCTGAAGAACGTTAGAGGAACTAAACGTAATTATATCTTGAGCTTGATCTTTCAAGAACAACTACTCTACAGGAATCTTCTGTCAACACATGGGAGAACTGATCAGACTAATTCTTTACAGATGGTCGGAACAAGTCCAACATTCCCAGTTGTTTTCCTTCCTGAAACTTTTAGTTTGGACCTCCTTTGCCCGACTCGGTCCAATGTATTAACCCGTCTGCTCCATTTTATTGTTCAGTTGCTTTGTGGCTTTCTTACGGCCCCCTCAGTTTAAGAAGCGCCGGCAACGCTTGGCACCACAGTTGCAGCCGAGTTTGTTGCTGGCGTCTTCTATGGGGAACTTGTAGTCGTAGGTTAGCTCCTCCCCACGGTAGATCTTCCTCAAGGCGAAGATGACGATGTGCTTCTGACCCTCGACATTGATGACTCGAGAGTAGCAGTTCGGCTCACAGGAGTGGTTGATAAAGCGTGCCGCGTTTCCGTGCATCGTGGCGTCCACTACATCGAAGTCGTCGATGCGAAACATGTAACATCCAATGCCCTGGAGCAAACATCATAGGAAAAGAGGGTTAGCGCTAACAACACTGACTACAGAAGAGTTCGCTAAACTCTTGAAATCGCTAAAATACAAGATTGCTTGAAAAGTCACCTTGCTATCGTAATACTTCTCGCGCTTATCCGTAAGAACGGCGCGGATGACGATGCCTGAATACTCAATGACCATCTCTCCAGCCTCGATGTTTCGCTTGCAGAACAGCCCTCGTCCATGAATGGCAGACCTGAGACATCAATGACAGCAATAAATGTGACAACAATAAAAACACAAAATGCCATTAACCCCTGAGGAACTAGCAAAAACGATCATTGTTAAACGTCTTGTTTAAGACGACAATTTGAGGTGTGAAGATTTACTAGACACTTCTACTGACGTAAATGAATCGTGGGGGTGTTAAGATGAAAATAAAACTGTGAGATAGTTTCCTCATTTGATAAAAAGGAAGTAAACCCACCGGTAAACACCAACAGCTTCCTTGGACGTTCTTTCCAGATGTCTGAAGCGCATCGCCATGGGTAACTCCAAACTTGTTGCACGTCTGTAAAACAGCAGGTTTTGTTACCATATCAACAAGAGTTTACTACACAACTATACCGAGTCATGAAGAGCAATAATGCTAACTAGAGAACATGTGAGAGGAACAAGATCAAATTCATGCTGTCATGGCAAACAAAACAAACACACAAAAACTGAAGTCCTTTTTTAGAATTAACTACTTCACTTAATACTTCCTTACCCATGCGATGCGCTTTCATAATCAAAAATACATTAAAAGTCACAAATTGTTTTTAATATCTCATGCATATAATACATGTTTTGTGCAATTCTTATGCATTCTTGTTTAACTTCACAATTCTTATGCATACATTCTTGTTTAACTTCACAATCCTGCCTTTACTATTTTATCAATTGTTGTGCTGCCTGGGAATTGAACCCATGACCTATGTGTTGCAAGCGCTAGTTGCTACAAGTGGACTTTGTTCAGTAAAATCAAACTCTTATCTGACCTAGTGGATTTGAGAAGAACCTCGTCCTCTTCTTCATCATACAGGCCAGTGTCAGGAAGCTGTCTGTGCTGAGATGCCAGGAAGTTAAAAATATCAAAGGTTGACTTCCTGTGAAATAAAGAGTGGGTGAAAAGAGTTTGACTCAGAAATCCTTTACACCAACCTACAGTCACACTTTCTGCTCTTAGATAAAATCTTTTGTGGCTCTCCTGCACTGGCATAACATGCCCAACCCCCTTGTGTATATGTGACCACAAGACAGGTGCAAAACATTTTCCAAAGTTCGGGTGACACTGCAACACCAACTAACTTGCGATTAATTAGTTATTAGTCACGTAACAAACGCCTTCCTTAAAATTTTTAAATAGGGGCTGTCCCTAGAAAGCAACTGGTAGTTCAGTTCTCATAGTTAAGAACTATGCACAATGGTGATCCTTGTATTTGTTTATGCATAATTCACCCTGTTCACAGTTTAAATTAGTACATAATTAAGTATGCAGTCATTTTTGATTATATGATACGATGAAGCAGGTGAGCTGACCTCTGGTAGACTTCAGAGCGGACACAGCCACTAGGGTTGACAGGCAAATCGTCCTCCTGACTGGCTTGTTGGTGGAAGCGAAAAGTGTGGCGCTGGCAGCGTTTGGCTCCCTCGAGCTGTTCCACCAGATAGACTACAGCATCGTGCAACATTCCCATCATAAGCGTCCCGCTTATCCCTGTGAAAGACAGCTGCCTCAGACCAGCAACAGCACGGCTTTCCTGGACTCTATCAAGCACAGCTGTCCAAGCCACTGTAATAACAAAGAAAATGTATTTCTTGTCTTGTTGTTACAACATTTCCCTGGCAATCCGGCACAACAGGTCAACAAACAAATTATAAATCACTTTAATCACTGGGAATTTTGGAAAAGTAACTGAGCTGTTATGTTCTGGCTCAATAGCTGAAATTCACAGTTAACCAAACATTTAAAAAAAAAAGTCCTTGTTCCCCTAATGGCTTAAATGGCTTTAATGGCTTTAATGACATCATTATTTAGGCGTTCCCGTTTGGTCTGTACTTGGATGAAGCCGAGGTATATAACTTCCAAATGTTAGACCAGTCAAAATACATGCATGATGTTGTAACAGTATGTTCCACAGCAACATCGTTTTTTTAATCACTAATCACAGCCATACCTTCAATGCTTTCTGCCTCCACACTAAAGCCATCATCACTTGTTATACCAAAGCGTAGGTGGGGCTGGTCTCTGCTGGAATGGTTCTCTTCATCACAGTCTGAAGGAGGAATCTCATCGTCCGAGCAAGACAGCATCCCTGATAATACAGAATAACATCTTTCAAAAGCAGTCCAATGTCTGGCCCACTGTAGACCTTTAACTGATAAAAAATGTTGAAAATAGTAGGATGAAAGAGTATGCCTGAGTATTTGTTCCAGTCGGTTAGCGCACTGCGGTTAGCAGAATCCCAAATTGCTGGTTTGTTGCTGTCTCCACCTCGAGACAATGAAAGACGATCCCAGGGCCCGGGCCTAAAATAAGAAAGCGCAAAACGAATAATAACATACATTATTAAAAGCAGTATTTTTACTGTTGAACTCAGATATGGTTCTTTTTTTCAAGTTTTTTTGAAGACATTTTGTTATAAACATTTTAGTAGTTATGTTCTAGAAAAGGCAGGAGCAATCCAAATTGATACAAGTTTTACCAGTAAACAGACATGATTCCTAACAATTGCCCCCAGATTTCCTCTTTTTCCATTTAAAAGCCTACCTTGCACTCTCAGAGTCACTATTTGGCTCTTCATTTAGCTTATCTAGATCCAGGATTCCCTTGACAGTTGGGGTTTTGATGCGAACTCCATACCTGTGGTGGGAAAAGGGTAGAATAATTTAGGTTTCAATGATTCTCCATTGAGAGCAATAAAAATATTTCTTATTAAAATGTCTACTGGTTCTGTTTTTACCTGGCTGATATAGAGCTCGACTTGCGTGGCTCTTCCAAACCACTAGGACGGTCAGATTCTAAAAAGTCTGGTTTTGATTTTTTGGTGGCAATTCGGTCACAAAGAGAAGACACTCTTTTCATTCGAACCTGCTTTGGTCGAGGTGCTGCTTCTGGTGGAGCTGAGGGAGGAGCCACTGTCTCTGGTTCAATAAGGAGACCTTGGGGTAAAACTACTGGACTGATTGTTGGAGTCCGGCCAGCAGGGGTAGTGTTACAAGGTAATGAGGGGCTAAGCACATGGGAAACAGTCTTGTTGGGGTCATAATAGCCAGCCATAGCTTGGTTGATAATAGCTTGGGCACTGTCAGCTTTATTAAATGCATCTGAGGAGGTTGTTACTTGACCTGCTGATTGTTTGCTTGAGGAGGCAGACTTGGTCCTCCTAGTTGTGGAAGACTCCTTCTTATTCCGTGGTTTCTTCACTCCTGCTGTGGAGCCATCTCCACAGGCTTTGGCATTTTTACGTGGCTTCTTAGCATCTGCTGGTATTGATGCTGTTTCATTGTTACTGGTAGCGAGTAGCTGGGTAATGGTGTTAGAGGGTTGTACCAATGGGTTTAAAATTTGGGGGACATGGGTTGGAATTGTGGTCCCTGCATGTGCGGGCAAGTTACCAGCTGCAGCAAGAGTTGCTGACAAGGCATTGCTTTGCAAGAGGCTAGCAATTTGGGTGACACAATTGAAAGAAGGTGAATTTGGAGTTGGCAACTGGAAGGTGTTGCTTTCAGGATTTCTGACATAAATCTGACCAAATCGATTAACAAGCAAAACATGTGGAGTAGGATCCACATTTGGTCCACCCAATTCCTTTACAGTCAATATAGCATGACCTGGTAATGCTTGGGTAACAATCTGTGGTTGGGGTTCCATTGTTGTTCTTCCAAAATTTATGGAAATTGTCCGTCCTGGGGCAGTTTCTCTTTGCATAGGCATAGTGCTGTAACCATTAATAACACTTGGAGCAGAGGTGGGTTCAACAGCAGAAAATATTGGTTGGCGCTGAGCTGATGATTGGGAGATGACTGAGTGAGATGAAGAAACTACTCCAACTGTTGTAGAGCCAATAGGCTGTGAGTAAGTGGGGTATAATGGAACAGAGACTGTACCTGAAACTGGCCCAGAAGACCCAAGTGGCACACCAGTGGCTGATGGCACAGAGAGCATTGACTCCGGTTTCTGCTGCAAATTTGTGGGAATACATGGCATTGCCCCCCCAGAAACTGAAGAGGCTGGATGCACCGAGTCTGTAGGTGGATGTAGTTTGGTTCTGAAACTCTCCATGGGAGGCAAAACCTGAGTCTCAGAAGTCTGGACAGGGTACAAGGAAACTTTAGAAGAAGGTGCAGGGTTTGAGAATGCTGCTAAAGAAACTTGCATAGAGGGATCAAAGGATAAAGGTTTAACAGACAATGCAGGATTGGGTAACTCTGTGGAATGAGCAGGAGTTTGCTGCAGGGGAGGCTGAATTCCATTAACTGGGCCCAGTGTAAGAACACCAGCTGGACCTTCCGGAACATGGTTTGGGTAAACTGTAGAGCCATCCGCAGAAGATACAAAGTGCCCACTACTAGGATCCAAGTATATTTCCTTTGACTCAGTAGATTCTTGAGGCACACTAGTAGAATCTTCCTGAACTGGTATCAGTTCTGTAAAACTTGCACTGGGTGAAGGTGGATCACATCTTTCAAAGATCAGGGGTGTTTCTGGCTCAAAAACTTCACTGGATGCTTGGCAATCTTTACTGTATGCAGAAAAGCCTGTATTTGAAAACTTGGAATCAACAATATTAGTCAAAGTCTCTTGTAATGGTAAAAGTTCTAAAGGGTTTGATTCCAATACAGGAGTGACACAAACAGCTTCTAAGGAGGGAATGTCAACAGAGTTGGACACAGGACAACCAACTGATGTATTAGTATTGACAGAACTTGGAAAAGTTAAACAAAGCCCATTGCTATCTGTCTGTTCATGAGGTCCCAAGTTAAATGATTTGTGTGGCTTTTGTGTCTGATTTGCTTTCTGCATGTTCTGATTGTCATTATTACCCAGACTTGTATCACTCTCTGTCCCATCATCTACACCATCAAGCTGGGAAATCTGCCTCAAAGATGGAGATGTAGGTGTCTCAGAGGCATCCCTTGGAGTTTTGCAAGTAACCACAGTGCGAGTGAAATCGAAGTAGTTCTCCAAATCTTCATCAGAAGAACTATTACCCCAGTCTTCTCTACAAGGGTCAACAGAACAAGACAATCTCTGGGTAGATATTTTGGATTTCTCCTCACCTGGGTCCCAAAAACCTTCCTGGCTTTCTTCACCTTCAACTACAATTTGTGCACTGCAGTTCATAGCTACTCCCTCATTCAGCACCGTTTCCTCAATTTCAAGTTCAGTTTTTAGCTCAGGTGCCACAGTCAGGTCTGGCTCTAAGTGGAAGGAACTATAAGAGAAATCTTTATTGCTCACTGGATGATTACCTTTTAGAGTACTCAAAGAGTCTTCCGAGGGCAAGGCACCATTTTCTGCTGGATGCTCTTGTGGTGATGCCATGAAATTGTGTGGAAGTTCTACAGAATCTATCTGACTAAATTCAAAAGGCCGTGGTCTTATGGACAGGTGAGAGGGAGAAGAGAGGGCTCGGTTGGTGCAAGCGGTACTGCCAATGCCACCTTGCCATGTGGACTGTGGAAACAGTCCTGAGGTAGAATGGGGCGTCAATATTCCAGAAGCCCTGACTGAGGAAGCACTTCGACCAACAGGACGAGCTGATGAAGAGGTTAGCAGGTTTTCAGTAGCACCAAGAGGGAACGCTGGGGAGGTAGGCTGGGAGGATTTAGGGTGGTGGGATCCGCTTGATCTGGGTGTCACCGGGCTTGCTGGGGATCCAAGAGTAGGGGAGGTCATGTGACTGCGAGTACCACTATTCTGGGTGTGTGGGCTGTGCCGCCTTGGCCGTCGGGCGTCATCCAAATCACTTATAGTCAAAATGTGATGAGGCTTTGATGGGGCAGCTCCTGGTAAAAATAAATATAACGCTCATATGAGAAAGATTACATACTTCAAATAATTATTGATTGATTTGTTGCTATAATGGCAAGACACTGATTTATCTTGACTACCTGGAGAGGGCAGTGGTCTGGACAACCCTCCAGCGGGTCTCCTGTTCTGAGGGTATGAGGGGATTTTGGGACGGGCACCAAGGTCCGGTTTGGCAAAGACAGATACGGAAGAGGAATTTGCTTCAGTGGAAAGATTTATAGGGGTTGAAT
This sequence comes from Yasuhikotakia modesta, assembly GCA_036877545.1. Lineage (NCBI taxonomy): Eukaryota > Metazoa > Chordata > Actinopteri > Cypriniformes > Botiidae > Yasuhikotakia > Yasuhikotakia modesta. The sequence continues at coordinate 10,807 of JBAJNP010003366.1, forward strand.
CCATTTCCTGGGTTTCAGATTCTGATGGAAAATATAAAATTGAGAAATTACGTTACTGAAGTCATATCCACATGTCAAATCCATAAATCCACATTATATAGTACACACCAGATTGGGGGCATGGACTGTGGGCAATTGTACAATTTTCGCCCTGGTCTGGCAGCTCTTCCAGTAGTTTTTCTTGAACGGGTGGTCGGACATCCCTAACATGAAATTTATATTTGCAGCGACGGAGGGGGTTTACGGTACTCCAATACCAACGAGAACATCTAAAAAAAAAAGCACAGGGCAAAATATAAAAGTGTTTTATTTATTATTGCCTTTATTCTTATCAGGCAGAATGCCACAAAATATCAAAAGTTACTTACTCGTAACCCACAGGGAAAAGTTTGCCATTGCAAGCCGATAATTCAGTAAGCTTTCCCAGCTTTTCAACTAGTAAAGAACCTAAACAGTAAAACAAAGTTTAAATGTGCCTTTCATGGCTACACAACATTACATGAGACTCTCTCTAAATAACCAACCTATCATTAAGTTGATCGATTCCGGCTCCAATCCAGTCAAAAACTTCCTGCGAAGATTTAACCCTTCAAAATCCACAAAAACTCTACGAAGCACCTCGAACCCTTGGCCAGTAATGATCTGGTAAGTAAAACACAAAAATAGCGTTCATATAGCGTACACGTAAACCTAGCATAACATTTTAAGCTCCTATAGGAAAGCTATGAACAATTAAACCAGAAGCATACTTTTCCACTTATAAGGTCACGGTGCTTGTGGCAGAAGACTCTCTTATCGTCCTGGAAGACACAACTGCGGAAGCGTGCGCACATAAAGTGGTAGTTGCTCTGGCATGAAGTAAGGCAGCAACCAACCGTTGCCCCGGTTCGATTACATCGTTCACAGCGCTATTAATTAAAAAAAAGACAAAACATTAGCAAAAATTAGCTAAGTATTAACTAGCTAAATCACATTATTTACATATATATATACTTTGCTTACCAGATCAGGAGTTAATGCTCAAACTAATACTAACGTTACTCTTATATATGCTAAAACGTTATTAAAGGCAGGATAAGCAATTTCAGGAAGGCTAGCAATAGCAACCTAGCTTTAAAAGCATAAGATCTTAAACTCCTGTTAGATCTTGCCAAAGCTCCTCCTAAACATATCAACATATATATAGTCTGACAGAAAGCATATCCTATGATTGCATTTCGGACCGAGCGCTATGATTAAATTGATTTTTTTCGGGCTTATGCTTTACACAAATATATTTCTATAAATATATTATAAATATAAATATATTTTCTATTACTATTTTCAGACCACTTAGTTATCAGGACGCAGACAGACTTTCAACCAGCTTTTTTTTTTTTAGGAAAATAGACCAATCAATGTTACCGATGTTCGTTAAACAAGAATAGCTACATACCATTAGTCGACCTCGCGCTACAGCGCTGTGGACGTGCAAAAGTGAGCCGTTGTCCTCCTCAAACACTTCTGCAGACCACATACAGCAGTTCACGTGAGCCCATTCGTTCCGGCCTAGATAAAGCAATCGCCCCGCATCCTGCAAAAAAAGAGGCGGAGAACAGTGTCATGGCTGGTGACCAAAACAAGTTCACATTTTACACTTCATTAATACAATCTTCCCAACAATAAGTTCACGGCCTTGTCTGTTGCACTTACACTGGGCTTAGCGTCGCCGTATTTTTGGCAAAGGGCGCACTGTCTCACATCTTCCTTTGACCAACCAGTGTCCAGGTCTGCTTTAGTCAGTCGACCCTTCTTCCCTGAGGTAAACCACCATAATGTCAAGTTAATGTGATTCCTGCACAGCTTGCGCATAATCACCTAAAACAGTTACTGCTGTTGTTCTCTAACAATCTGTTACCTGACACTCGTAAGGCGTCCATCAGTTGCCCCCCGGTGTTACTGGTCAAAGCTGTGGAAAGATCTGGTTCTTCTCTCATGTTAAAGTCAATTTGGCCTCCAGTCAGCTGAGGGATTCCATCCAAAGCCATATTACAACCGTCTCTTTGCCGCCATTGCGCATAAACATGCTCGTAATTTGGAGGCATCACGGCGTGTGGAAACATTCCACTAAAATAAGACACAAAAAACTTGGGCGTACGAAATTACTATGCAGATTCCTGGAATAAAGAGGTCTGCTTGGATACCTTTACTGTAAGTGCACAAGGTACGCCAACACAAACCACAAAGAAACAAAACTTACGCTGGCAGATGTTTGGACCGTGGATCCCAGACTTTAGGGTCTTGATTGTTAAACCAACCGTATACTTCCTCCAAGATCTAAAATGGATTTCTTAATATTAATTTGGTTTTTAATTAGTTTAGTAGTGGACAACTTTTTTAGCATGGTTTACGGTGGAGGTACTATGCTTCACTACTCAGACTTGTGTTTTTTATTTTGGTAGCTAAATAACCAATAAAAGACTCAGACCGTCAGATAGTAGGCGCGGGCCGCAGCTGTGGTTCTCTGGTCCTCTGGTAGGCCTTCCTCCTCCTCGAGGTGAGAGCACATCACCTTCACCACATCCTCATGGAAAGATTTCTGCTCGACAAAATCACAGGACATTTAAATATCTACTTCCTGTTTTATTACCCGACAAAGTTCAGAACTGAAAACAAATCAAACGTGTTTCTCTACTTAAAAATATAAAATAATATATATAAAAAATAAAAAACCCTTTTGCGTCTGCATTCCAAAATAAGCTGTGATCTTTCCAGTCACCGTCCTCAGCTGTGTAAGGAGCCAAATGATAATATAATACATTTATTCCAAATGAATCCCAACTGAACTGCAGAGTGCATACCAAATCATTTGGGCCAAGAAGAGAATGATTCACCAGTTCTAACCGCTCTGCATATTTATTATTAAATATTAGACTCATGTGGAGCTAAATTCCAATTTGTTTTTGCGTTTAAAGATTTAAGTGAATGAATTATTTGAGACACTGACCAGAGATGTGTACAAGCCTTCTTTGAACTTTATTCCAACAGCATGAAGGTCACAGACATGCAAGCCCTCAGCTCCAGGGTCTGGCGAGTCTGATGAAGAACACTACAAAAAAGACAAAAGTGCTAAAGGATTGAAGTTCCCAAATACGTTGTCTTTTTAAGCATAACATTTTTCTAACAACTGTCAACAGCAGACAACGGTTTATTCAGATTTCTTTGTGATGTAGAATGCATTTACATTTGAGTAAATGCTGTTCACTGAGTAAATGCTGATCACTCATTAAGCACTACACAGAATTTTGTCCAATCAGAGGCTCTCTAGAACGAAAAATCGTCTTCACTGGTAAAAGTAGGTGAACCCTAGCACACTAACAGCATTAAAGGACACAGAAATAGTTTAAATGCCACCAAAAATGTCACAGGAGTCTTCAAAATAACACCATAGTGAGTTCATAAGATGACAAAGATTGTGATGAAAATTTAGCATTTTCTTGAGAATTGAAACTTGTTACTGATTAAGTCGTTTCTGAGAATCTGTGTCATTTATCTTCTCTGTTAAAGTATGGTGATATGGCCTTAACCCTAATTCAAAAGTTGTATGACATAAGTTCCTGTTGAACTTGTAAGGTATCCAAATTAGTTTTCCCAGCTGTGATGTAGCTTGTAAAGTAAAGTCCATCCGGTCACATGGGGTGTTTTTGCAAAAACTCAAGTGCTTTTGGAGTTCACATCAGAATAAGAAGATTTTTGCTGTTAAGACTGATTTTAAAAGTAGGTGAACCCTAGCACACTAACAGCATTAAAGGTCACAGAAATAGATTAAATGTCACCAAAGACGTCACAGGAGTCTTCAAAATAACATCATAGTGAGTTCATAAGATGACACCCACCCCCTTGCAGGTGACCAGGTGTTTGGTGAGGGTGGAGCTCAGTAGACAACCCAGTATTTTTTCTAACCCTGCCCTGAGTTCCTGGTGGAGAACCTCTTTCCATCCAGCGCCACTGACTTCTCCATCAGGCTGGGCTTGTAAGCAAGGCTGACAGCAGTAAACCACACTCTCAGGCAGACTGGACAAGATCTCATAAAGATCATCTGTGTGGAAATTTGCAAATGGAAACATTACAAAATAATTCCCAACGTTATGCAAAAACATCTGCGTTTTGTTTGTTATTTTCTGATGCAGCCTGTAAAAAAATTCACATTATTTCTCAACTCATCTTCTGGCTACATTTCAGCAATATTCACACTGCCCTAGAAAAACGTGGTTAATTTGTGGTTGCCATCAACCATGTTTTTCTTGTTAAACCTGTGTTAAAACCATGGTTTGTTCTTTTAGGAAATGTGGATTGTTTATGTAGTTATGAATATAGTGTTACACACAGAAAAACTACAAAATGACACATAAAAATGATACACTTGTTGGTAAATAAGGAGGCAGAGGTAAGACTACAGATGTGTCTTCTCTCACCTGTCAGTCCTTCACATTTAGCGTGAACCCAGTGGTTACACAAGGAGCACTGCATCATCTGACTCTCGTAGTCATTATCTTCATAACACTTGAAGCACATTGTGCAGAAGTTACCTATGAAAAACAACAAGCTTTGGTTAACTTACAATTAATTTAAGGTATACTTTTTTCAGGACTTGCATTTCCTGGGATCTAACCCACGATCTTTGCGCTGCTAATGCAATGCTCTAACAGTTGAGCTACAGGAATGCTTTTTTAAATTTAGCATTAAAACACAACTTCTTAAAACATCTTATTAACTAGTTTTTAGCATTTTTAAACATGTTTCCAATACAGTTTCTTTGTTATCATTTTTTAAATCATTACCACTATTACCACTACACCATTTATCCTGAACTTAATGACTAATGGGGTAAAACTGGTATAAAGTTAGCTGCGCTGATGCTGTAATAAAGGTCACAGACATATGAGCAACATGTATTTACAAAAATAAGTTGTATTAATATAATATATTAAGCTGTATGACTAATAATAAGTTGCATTATTAGTAGAGCATTGGCTACTCTGAGCGACTGGATGGTAAAGGTCATCTTTACAAATAACTAAAGGACATCATAATATTTTGATGCAATCCAGCTTGTCCAGACCAGAAGATAAAGTGTCACCTTGATCAAATAATCGGGTGCAGTCAGGACACAAATTCTTATCATGATTCCACTCCGTGTCCCAACTTTTCCCAGGAGTTACTCCACAGCTCTTACACCTGATACAAGTCATACACACCTGAAATAGATCAAACAATTCCAGTTCAATTCACATGCCTTTAAATTCGCTCTTATCCAAAGCAACTTACAGCGCGTTCAAACTGTACAATTCATCGGTACGTGTTCCCCGGTAATCGAACGTTTGGAATGAAACAGTTCCAAAAACATTCAGCATATAGATTTAAAAATCAGTTAGTCGAGGGAATTTGCGAAATTGTTGGCGCTAACCAACATATTTCGCTTGATGCTAATGAAAGCACAATTTTCTGCTTGCACAGCAGAAAAGTTGTGTTGGTAGTTTTCTTCAGAACAGTTGTGGGATTTTCGATTACTCATGAACAATTACTTAACAAATGGGTTCTGTTTCCAAAAGGTAGACTTTATTATCACATCAAACAAAGCCGAGTTGGTCTGCCAGAGCAACTAACCCCTTTTCACTCAGGTCCATGCATTTATAACTTTCTCTTACCCCCTACATGGTGCAGGTTGTCTGATGAAGGCTGTTTTTATTATTTCTGTCTGCTGACATGTAGCTTGAATGTTACATTCCCTTTTTTAGGGTTACCATATGTATGTTCTGCATGTCTTGCACAACCTAAGCAGTATACATTCCATA
>JBAJNP010003366.1:16674-40138 GCA_036877545.1 Yasuhikotakia modesta
TGTATTTTTAGGCAGTGCAGCTCCTTACATGAACATACATCTCCTTAGCACATTGCATGAACATACAACCCCCTAGCACATTGCTTGTTCACACAAAACACTATTAAAAAACCACGACAGAACATCTGTAAAATCAACACGTGGAACAGATTTAACCAGGTTTCCTTTGGCACGCTGAGGAAAGCATTTTTGCGGCTTGACTTACCCATTGCTTCTTGCGTTTGTTGGGTTTGGGGTAGTTGGGACCCAGACAGGCAGGGTGGTAACAATTTTGACACTTTTCACACTCCAGAAGAGGCTGTACAAGAATTTGAAAAACACAAGCTGCAGCAGAACTGGCATAAAAACTTTGCAGAACCATAAGAATTGTGTACAAGCAAAACTTCAAGGGGTTCTACAGACTGCAATTAAGGAACTAATAGCAGGAACGTTATAGTTTTGCTTCACAAACTACCTTGGATTCTTTGTTCTTACGGCCGCAAACTCTGCAGAACTTGCAGCGGCGACAGCACCAGTTCTCCTTGTTCTCCTCCAGGGGGCGCTCCGAAGGTTCCAGGCAGAAACGATGGAAAGGCTCACAGCAAACTTGACAGTACAGCATCTGCCCAAAGACAAGTGAATTTGTAGACCCTGGAGGAGGGGTTGTTATGCTAACAAAAGCTTAGCGAACGTACCTCATGTTGGCCTTTACTGGCACACAGCAGGCAGACGTACTGGGGTACAAGAGGAACCGAGGTGAGGATGCTCAGACCGCCTGTTGCCCACACGCTCTGCAGACTGCAGTCCTCCTGCAGAACATAAGGTTGAATCAGTGAAAGAGTAAGAGATGGACACAAGATGCACACTGAATGGGAAAATCAGTCTTAACAGCAAAAATCTTCTTATTCTGATATGAACTCCAAAAGCACTCCAATTTTGTGCAAAAACACCCCATGTGACCGGATAGACTTGGCTTTACTTTACAAGCTACATCACAGCTGGAAAAACTAATTTGGATACCTTACAAGTTCAACAGGAACTTATGTCATACAACTTTTGAGTTAGGGTTAAGGCCATATCACCATACTTCAACAGAGAAGATAATAAATGACGCAGATTCTCAGAAATGACTTAATCAGTAACAAGTGTCAATGCTCAAGAAAATGCTACATTTTATTACAACAGATAATCACAATCTTTGTCTTCAATTAATTACCTTAGAACTTTGTCTGGTGAGTTGCAGACTGTTTTGCTTTAAAAGGAGTCAGATATTTTGCTTACATGTTGTGAAACATTTTAAAGTTCAGGTCAAGTTAAGCAGATGTTTCCTTTCTTTTTTGGTTTCAGCCCAAACTGCAATTCTTGCTGCCATCTTGTGGCAAAGCTTTGAAGTGCTGAAATCTGGAGCACCTTTCCACAACCGAGCCTGAAAACTGTTTGAAGGACTTTCTCCCTATCTATGCTTCTATAAATGTGTTTGCCTTAAAGTGACATAAAATGTACCTGAAAATCAACGCATATCTTGTGCGTGGGTTCGACAGGCTCCGCCTCCCTTTCTGCAAAGCCGTTGGCGAGGGCGGCGAGGACGCTGGGCGGAGTCTGTTCATGAAGACTCTACAAACATGGGACAAAAGAAGTTGTTTTTATTTTTCATTATTTTAATAAGACGTTGCCTGACTGAGGACAAGAGATAGCAGAGGCTTGTACAGTCAGAATACCTTCTCAACTTTTCGTCGGATGGGCGGGACTCTGTGGAAGCCGGGCCTGCGTTGACGTACTCCCTCGTCAAACGCGTCGGCAACGAAGTCGTCCAAAGACACAAAATCTGTAGTCCATTAAATAAACACAGAAACAGAGATTAGATAGAACTACTGAAATAATTATCATTACTATTTTACTATTGCTTCTTTACATACATTTGTTATATTATTGTTCTACTGTTATGGTAATATTATTCCCATATTGTTTGGGGTTACATATTAATATAAAAACTACTGTTTTTTTTACTCAATTAAAAAGCAAACAAAAAACTCAACCTTAAAAATCAAGCAACACTCAAAACAAAAGTTCAAAACTTTAAACCGCTTATTTTCAGTGACCTGCATTCCGAAGTCCAGGAGTTTTTCTGCGGGCCGGCGAAACGGAGTCTGAACCACCGATCCAGTCGAGGTCCGAGTCATAATCCAGCAGGTCGCAGTAGGATCGCGGTTTCACGTGTCGCCGTGGCTGTTTACGCACAGACGGACTGTCACCCAGAGAGGTGGGAAACACTCGGCCGATCCCATCAGCACCTTCGCCTTCTTCGTTGCTGGAGTGACCCGTGCTGAACGATGAACGGCGCTTCTTCATGTGCCCTGCAAGCAGTGAGGAGAAATGACAAAGATGCTTTTGCAAATCACTAAACTGTTCTTGTTTTTGCCCCTGAACACTTTTTTTTACCTTTTTGAAGCTTCCCGCTCAGTCTCAAGGCTTTCCTCTCCTCCACCTGATCGCAGCGCTTGTATCTGCAAAACAGTTTTAATTTAACAGTGACACAAAATAATAGCACAAAATTGCTAACTTAAAAAGTTGAAACTATCATTGTTTTATTGCTTTGAATTCTGGGTAATTTCTAAAGATGTATAAGAAATTATTCTGGGTAAAACAATGACAGATACGTACACGCAACACTGCCGCTTTGTGTTGGGACCACCAAATTTGGGTTTGTCCAGACAGTTTATGCATTTGCCGCAATCTTCCTCGTGGAGGCAGCCTTTACACTCACCACACCTCCGGCCGCGGTTCCCAAACAGATGAGCTCGACCTTTGCGGAACTTCGGTGTTCTGTGTTCTTGTAACCCGGGGCTTTCCGGATCAGAGTGAGACTCCACACCTGCAGTGACAGAAACCGCCAGTCTTAATGCATGAATAAACAAAAGATCTAGATACCATAAACACATCAGCTGTTCCACAAACCCAATGTTGTTAGCTAACAAGACAACGTTTTAACAAGCATTAAAATATCCAGCATCCACAGATACCAGACTAAAGAGTCCATTTAATTGATACGTTTAGGCATTAACTGAAATAAATTTGTACAATCAGCATTTGTTACATATAATCACCCTCATGGAGGATTTATGTAAATATCTGACCAAAAGATTTCCATAAAAAGCATCAGTCGTTTCCTGTAACACAACAACCTCAAAGGAATGCAAACAGGATATTACCTGACTCATTAAGCAACAGTTACACTAATTCTAAAGTGCATCTAGCTAGTTAGTCATTGACTGCGGTTTGTGGAATGTGGCGGTACCTTTTTCAGCGGGTGAAGGAGATATGTCTGATCTCTCGTGCAGGGGAAGCGCGCTCAGTCGCGGGATGTCATCGGGGACCATGGCGCGAGGCTGCCCCAAAACCACAGCTGCAGCCCGGCAGACGTGTTTGATGCGAGGCCCTCCTCTGACAGGCTCCTTAGGGAACAAACCAAGTGTACGACAGCAATGAAGTCACAATGAAGAGTACTTTGCTACGTAAAAACAAAAACCTACTACATAGCCAAAAATGGAATGTGTGAGGAATAATTTGGAATTTATCCCAAGGAATCTTGGGAATCAAGCAAGATTTCAATTCATTCAAATGGTTTGTTCGTCAAACACGTGACCCACCTGTTCTGGAGACACGTCGGTCTTGTTTGGACAAGAATTCTCAAGATGCTCCTTTGGTTTCCGTCTTTGCCTCTTTGTTGCCGTCATTCTACCTTCTGGCAAGAGCTACCCAAACAAGCGTGTGATAACAGATTCAAATGAACTATATTAATAGGCCTTTAATTAAACGGATTAAAACCGACTGAATTACATACTGCATGGATTTGGTTATGCTAAATTTAGCCTTAAGCATTTGCCAAACAGTACCCATACGAAGCTATACTATGACTATAGTTTTAAATCTGTTAAACATGCAATTGTTGAAATAGAAAGGTACATGACAAATAATGCATTTGTTGTTTAGTGGACGTACCCCAGATGATTTCAGTTGTTTCTGCTGGTCTATTTTGATGAGTTGGACCTTGGCTTTCTTCAGGAGGTTGAACATGCGCTTGTTAGCTCCCGTAAGGCGAGGACGATGAGAGACATTTTTCTCCTCAGCATCTGCAGCATGTTTCTCAGCATTTCCCTCAGAAATCGAACCTTTTGGTTCAGCGAGATCCATTTTTTCAAAGTCTGAGATACAGGAAGAAAAAGAATGATGAGAACATAAGATAAAGACACTGTCAACATGTGCTTATTCAGAGGTAACTTAAAAAACAACCCCTGGAGTTAAACAGAAATCATATTCACAAGCCATTAGATGCAATAAATAATGCACGTGAAGTACTGGAAAGTACGTAAATAGAGTCAATGTTAAGGTTAAGGACATCACAATAGCACTGAAACCTCATATATACATTAATGTTTAGATAAATATTGTATAGTACAAGGTGCCGTTCTTTGCTAAACTGCTGTAAAATAATATGCATTGCAAATTAACACTTAAAACAAAACTTTAAATTGAAGCAGCTTCTTCTAAAATGCAAATGTTTTCATTTTTAAATAATTGTTTTATTTAATTGTACAATTAAACATTTTACATTCACTGCCAAAGTTTATAGTTCCCCTATATGAACCTTAAATATGATCTTAACTTACCTTTGCACTTATTGGGAAGCGAGATATCTGTATGAATGGAGAATTCATCTGGCATTTCATCTTCCTGGACATCTTTTGCCTGGTGTTGTGCTAGCAACTTGGAACTAAGAGCTCGGACACAGATGGAGACTTTGCGAACAACTCCAGGGGAGTTGAGATCTTCAATCTTAAGCTTAGCTTTTTCCTTCTTCATGTCTCTGAGGGACTGAATTAGACTGGCTCCTTCTTTCAACTCTGTTTTTTGTGCCTTGGAATGAACTGAATCAGCTTTCTTCATTTCAACTTTTGGGGTCTTTTTACGCTTTGCAAGACCCTGATTGATTCTGAGCTTTTTGTACAACTTCAGTTTTGAGGCTTGCACTTTGAACTTTGAAGACTTTTTCTTCTTCAGGAGAGGATCAAGAAACGTGTTCACTGTAAAATCTTTGGCAGATAATAAGGTCTCCAACTCTTTGTCAAGGTCTTCATCAAAAGCATACACATCTTTACCTGCAGGCTCCATGACTTGCCATTTGAAACCAGGATCTCTGAGAAGCGAGCGTCTTTTCCCAGATGAAGTTTCCACGCTCAAATGTTCATCACTGTCTGCTGATTTAGGGTTAGATCCCCAAGTGGAAGACAAATCAAGATCAGCCTGAGTTTCACTCAGATCATCATCTTCATCCTGAGATTGAAAGGATCCAGGCTCACCTTGTTCACCAGAATCTTGTTTCTTGGATTTTGCTTGTAGAACCAGCTTCTTTTGGGAGTTCCTACGGGGCAGGTCTGACATACCAGCATCATCCATGAATCTCTTTGGTGTTTTAATAACCCGAGAGGATCGGGCGGTCACAACCGGCATGATGAAATGTCTTATGTTTTTCATGAACTTTGTTTTGTGATGTTGTATGTCTTGGTCTTGGTCTGGTTTCTCATTCACTGAATCCTTTTCTGCCTGCTCTGATTGCTGATCTTCACTGGTGTTCTCCAATTGCTTCGATAAAAGTTTGACTCTTTTTCTTTTACCTGCTATAGACTGAAGACTCAAAATGTGTTTTCTCTTGAACTTGGTTGACAATATGCCAAGTAGTTTAGGCTCTTCTCCTTCAGAGCCAGCAGATGGAGGGCAATCTTCACTAAACTCAACCAACTCCTTCCGCCTCAGTCTGGGATTTTTTAACCTCCGTCCAATCAAAGCCCTACGTCTACGTTTGACCTGTTTAATTCGCCTACGTACAGGACAGGGAACTTGCGGCTGCTCTCTCTCTGAAGGGTCCAAAACTAAAACCTCTTTGTTCTCGGTTGACAGTAACTCCTCCACTTTGATCTCCTGCTGGACGTCCACCACGGGTAAAGGATTAGGTGGAGCTAATTCAACATTGTTTTCACACAACTGAGACCCAAAAACTTCAGGTAATGTTTCTGTACTTGGTGGAATGGACATTTCTGTTCTTGTATGTGCAACATCACCTAATGGCATGTCTGGTTTTGGTTCTAAAGGTGCTGGCACTAATGTTGGCGATACTGGCATTTCATCCACCTGAGTCTTGGTTTCAGTTGCATTTTCAGAGGCAGGGTTTTCTTGAGATGGATTTGTTTTAAACTTTCTTCTGTAAATTGTCCAGTGTTTGTGTTTTGCACGCTTCTTCCGGGCAGTGTTTTGATGTAGCCTGTTCCTTCTTCTGTGTGCTGGAATAGTCTTCATTTCCAAAATTTTCTTTGCCTCCTCTGGATTCTGATGGTCCTCCACTGTTGCAGAGAGTTCCTTCATTTCAGGAGACATTGTGACTTGCTGAATTAAGAATGACTGCTTTAAACTATTGTTCTTGCCTGGTGAGGAGACAACTTTAATTTGAAGTGGAGGAACAATATCTTTACTGGCTGGATCTTCGGGGTCCGTCTGAGTGGCCTCCTCTGGATGTGCTTCTGTAGCAATTTCAGATCTTTCAATGACCTCCTCACTGACTTCTTTTGAGGTCTCTTCAACCTCCTCCAAGGTCCCTGGACTCTTAGGGCTTTCAGAAATTACAGGGTTGGCAGTGTTCTCCAAGGTTTGATTCTCTGGTGAAGGGTCTGTCTTTAATGTATTGGAAGGCATGGATTCTACCTCTGTAGAAACATCTTCTTCAACACTTTTAGAAGGAAGTTCTGCCTCTTTGCTGAGGTTTTCAGGTGGATTACTTGGAGGCTCTTGGTCATGGGTATCTTTGCTTTTGCTTTTAACCAGTGTAAGAGTCCAAACAAACTTGCAGCGTTTCTTGCGAGATCTAGCTTTAGGGTTTCGTATCCTGGTCAACTTCAAACCTGGAATTCCGACAAAATCAGTGTCAAAAGAGACCTTTTCAGGAGAATCACTTGGAAGAGCTGTTGCTGACTGAGATTCCTGATTTCTTTCAGATTCTTTGCGGCTCTTCTTTTTTTTCTTCTTTTTCTTTTTTGAAGGTGACCTTTTTTCCTCAATAGTCGAAACTTCCAGCAATGACTCTGCCAGACTGGGGTTTCCAGACTCCTGTACAGAATTTGAGGATCTTCTGCGTTGTCGCCTAATCACCAGCTTATTTACCTCAGAGCCTTCCATCCCTGGCTTTTCCTCCATCTTTGGCTCCACACTTTCACTGGGCAGTGAATTTAGAGACTTACGCACTGATTTCCTTAATTTCAGTTTTTGGTCATTGGCCTCCTTTTCAGGATCTGTTTGTGGAGTAACTTCCAATTTCTTGTCTGCAGATCTTCCTCGCCTTCTGGTACAAATCTCCTCTTTTGCCTCACCCACACTGCATTCACTGGCTGGTATGTTAGTCTTTAATTTCACATGAGCACTTGAGATTTGGTCACACTGGGTCTCCGTTATTTCAGACTTGAATTTAATTTCCTTCTGTTTTTTACCAGGTTTCCTTTGAGACGAAGGGACTGGCGTCACTGTCTTTTTAGTCACCAACTTGATAGTGATTCTTGGAGTTGATTGACCCTCTTGATTTGACGACTTCCTTTTTCTCCTGGATTTAGAGGACTTCTCGGTTCCTCTTCCTTCAGTTCCACCACCACCATCGTCTACTAAAGGGTCTTTTGGAGACTCCTCGCTGTGTAGTTTCTGAGCAGAACCTGAATCATTTTGGTGGTCTTGAGAACTTGTGTTTTCCAGCGAAGGAGCCACTGCAGAAGCTGGTCTTTGACGTATCCTCTTCAACGATTTTGCACGATCACCTGCATTTGATGCAAAACAAAATATATTAGATTTAAGACACAGAATACATTGATTATCAAGTAATGCTAATTACTGAATGATTGGTGTCATGGAATGAGTTCCATGATTGGTGCATTTATTTAATCATTCTCAATTATTATTAAATCACATGAATTTAAATAAAACAACAATAAAACAAAACTTTGAGAATCTCTTGATAGTTTATATGTGAAGACGCGCTTACGTTTACGGGGATTCCGTCCAGAACAAACAGCCGCACTGACTTTTTCACCTTCAGCTTTAAAGCCTTTAAATTCAGCTCCCTGAAAATCAAAGAGAAAAGTATTTAAACATATTTGAATATCACATTTACTATTTACTATATAACACATTAACTATAAGTGCAATAAGTTTCATTAGTTTTTTTATTCTCTAGAGATTCTCTATAATTTTGCTTATAATTTCTCTATATAGATCTCGCTGCATTGTAAATTTTTATTAAAAATACAGTGTTATGATACAAAAAGGCATTAAAATATGCTTTCTGTGCATTCATATTTCCTGTGCATTTTAAGTGCAACACGCAATGAAAACACAATAATGCATTTAAAAAGAGTTTACTTCTAAAAGTTTTATACATGCTTTTCAGCCTGACAGAACATCACTGAATGAAGTCATGTGAACATCTTACACAGATCTCTCCATAACAACACAAGGAATACAAACAGAACAACATGGTAACAGTAATGACAGATTTGGGGGTGAACCGTGGATTACAGGCATTAAAATAATGAATTCAAGCAGACACCACCTTATTCTTGTAGAACAGATAAAAAAATAACATCTCTACAATTCTGTTGTGTAAAACTGGCAAACATGAAAATCGCTGCATAATTATATAGCAGTATGAAAACAAAACTATTTAGGGGTGATATAGCTCACAGAAAATGTATCGTTTATAAAAAACTGTTTATTATTTGTCGTTTACATATTCAAACACTCTGCACTAGCCGATATCACCCACTATACAGAAGTCCAACAACTTTACAAACTTGCTGTAAAATCTGCTAACATCACTTCACAGACGTTTAACTAAGTTGTTAAGAGACACTGTTAACTGCACACAGGCCAATACACACAGCTAATGACCCCATTTTAGTTCACTAGACAAGAAAAATGACAGATCTTATTCGCAAGCTTTCAAAGTCCACAAAGCTTTGACCTTGATCTAAGTATAATTCATGTTTTTCATTTCAGTGGCACGCTTCAACAGAGAAAACGTAACACAAAGTAACCATAGCACATTTCCACACCGGTGATGCATCACCTAGGAGAGTAAGTGCATAAATGCAAAAATACAACATTTCAACGCCTTCTCACCAATGAATTTACATATCATGATCTGACTTCAGCTTTACAGAAAACATTTATTTAAAACATTTCATTTCAACGAAAGCCATAACAAACAGACATTTCCAAGCAATTGACTCAAAATGTCATTTGAATGACCCACAGTCGCAACTTCTGCCCTTTTTCTGTGACAATTTTGTGCATTTTCAGGCACAACTTTAAAAACACGACCATACTTTTTTCATTTTGAGACCCTCTGACCAGCCAACATCAGACTTGAAACTACAAATACAGCCAAAACGATGCATGCAACCTCAAAACCATCAATCTACCAATAAAGCATCACAAAAAACAACACGACTGTGATTCACTGCAGGTGATGGAAACACACAGTGTGTCCTTACAAGAGAACTACCACCAAGTTCAGCAAGCAGCACGCACTGTTAAAAATGAGTGAAACGTCATGTTTAAATACCAACCCCGGCTCCATTATTGCAGATCGTGACGTTTAAGTGGCACCAATAGTCGCACGACATTAAACGCAAGTTGCACCATGACCCTGTTTCTGCTACAATGCTACAGTAACTGCCCCCTCCCCCTCCGTCTTATAATGTAACACTGTAGTGCATTTGCGGAAATATTGCTAATAAACCAGCGTGTGGAAACAAAACAGCCACAATCGCTTATAACATCAATGCACGGTGCGACCCGCTGGGTTACCCCGTTAACGGGCCGGTGCGCTGCTGCGTGCATGTCCATTTTGTTCATGCCCGACTTAACGATCGCAATGGCACTTCTGAGTCTTTCCCCATAAAACATGGCAATGCTAAACAAGGCCACGACCGTGCACTGGAAAAACACGGAGGAACGGAGCGGCTTGGCCCGTGCACCCACCTCCTCGCTTCCGCTGGAGCTGTACCCAGCCTCCCTGAGGCTCTTGTAGCTCGCCTCTATCCCGAGCAGGCGCAAGTGAGACTGGTCCTCGTTCAGCGCAAACACCAGGCAGGTGGGCCTCGGGCCTCCGTTGGGGGAGACCTCGTCCGGATCTGTCCCCGAGCGACCGAGCTGCCACCGCTTCTCCGAGCGCAAACGGCTCCGCGACGACCAAGGGCGACCGGGGAAGCGACCCCGCGCCGCGCCCACGCCTCCCGCACCGGCAGCTGCGGTTGCTGATCCGCATCCCGCCGCCGCCATCATAGCTTCAACAACAACACCAGATAGATAGAAACTCAGTGTGAGAGAAGAGGGAAAGCGCCAGATAGGGAGGGGGAGGGTGTTGGTGCATTGTGGGAGATGTAGGCTATCAATGACACTTACCAGTAGTTTTAAGGGAGCGTTTAAATGGACAGGAAAACGCTGAAGGTATTACCTTGTAGTAAAATATGTTTATGTATTGCATTGTTTATATATTATCTGATTTGAAATGCCTGAATATATCATTTAAACAGTAAATATTATATGCGCCATCCGTACGTGTTAAAACCATTTCTTAAAAAATCATTCATTTGTTCATATTTTCACTTAAGTTATTTGAATATTAAACTAATTTTGCCATTATAAGATAAATTATGGGAATAAGCCTTTTGTATGACCAACAGTGTTTTTTAATGAACATTACGCATATTTTCCACCCACCTTTTCATAACTGTTATGCAAAATATCCAAATCCCATTAGTATAATGTGCATCTTTTTAATTATTTCATTTAATTCTTAATACAAGCGTTTGTACACCAACGATTTGATACGTGCCCTCTGTCATACGTCACGTCGACCCATATTTGACAACTACATTACCCATCATGCAACGCTACGCAGTGACGTCACGCCATAGTTTCTACCAGGAAGCGGAACCGTAAAAGTTGTTTAATCCTCGCCTTTGTTGTGTTAAATCATCCGTTTTCTGGTCTCAGCTCGGCATTTAAGGTAGCCACCTATTTGTAGTTAAACAAACGACTAGTTTAAGGGTTTAGAAAAAGCTCGGAGAGGTATAAGATGATTTACAGCGTGATGGCAGTTTTGCAGCGTTGTTGTAAATGCGGCACAGATAAGATGGATACAGATTTAATAGCTCGACCACTTTAACCCATTTCCAAGCAGTGTGTTTGTTTGTTTAACTTACGTTCAGTTTGTTTGTTTTGTAGACAAATGCCCTGCAATCCATGTCATATTTTACAACAATCCCATTCCCCTTTAACTATGGTGTAAATATATATTTGGCAATACTGTACTGAGTGGCCAGATGGCAGTAATGTATTAGATTAGCATGACATCATTGCCTGTACTAAATACTAAACTTATCTTTGTTTTACAGGGAAACCACCACCACAACAACAACACAGAGTCAATCCACTATGAATCTGGAACGTATTCCCAATGAGGAGAAACTTAGCCTTTGCAGAAGATACTATCTAGGTATGTTGTGTTTAAAAGTATAGTGTGAGCAGTTACACAGTACAGTACAGCCATGATGTTTTCAGTTAATGATTGAAAATTTAGAGAATCTATATTGATTTTTTCTGCTGTCACGCTAAAGCAAAAACCTACGTGAACATTATTTTGGGTGAAGTATCAGAAAGGCTTGCATTGTAACAATGCTGTGATGTTGTTTTTCCCCAGGTGGTTTTGCATTCCTTCCTTTTCTCTGGCTGGTTAACGTGGTTTGGTTTTTCAAAGAGGCCTTTTTAAAACCTGCCTACACAGAACAACCGCAGATCAAATCCTGTGAGTATGTGAAGACAGGTGACATGAGTCACACACACTTTTGAGGAAACTTGTTAGTAATGTGTCATGTCGCCTCTTTAAAGGTGTTGCATTGTGGCACATTGTCTGGCTTGCTTGCTTACTATTCATTTTGTGTTATACAGTATGCATTCTGTAGTCTTTATTATTCATCAATATATTTCTAAAATTATATTAATAAACACCAGGCACGTGTCATATTACTTTACATGACACATATGACATCATGTGTTAGCATATTGCAACAGTTTCTACTCGCTTGTTAAATGCAGTAAAAAATAATGCAGTAGATCAGTCACTTTAAATGCAATCATTTGTACTGCATGTAATGCATGTTATCTGCTGCCCTCCACAGACGTAAAGAAGTCATCGCTGGGGCTTCTGCTGTGGGTTGCGGTGCTGACCACGTGGATCACGATATTCCAACATTTCCGAGCGCAGTGGGGAGAGATCGGAGATTATCTCTCCTTCACCATTTCACTCGGAACAGCCTGAGAAAACGCCATTGCCCTACAATACCTCTTTTATATTCCTTCAGTTTTGCTCCTCCCACCGACAAGCTGCCCTTTGGCTAATTTTACCACTGTCGTCGCATGCGAGATGAATTGCGTGTGTCTGGAGTTGTGGTATTTTGTGAACTAATGAAATCGTTTGTTGTTGGGGAGAGATAATGCAGACAGAAATGCACCATGCAAAAGCGTAACAGTTCATTTCCTGCACTGCTGCTTTGTAACTTCCTCCAGTTTCAGCTGGTATGTTTATTACAATACGATTGAGATTAATGCATTAATTTTGTCAGTGTATTGATAAAAATGTATAATAAAACTTGCGGATGAGGCAGATCCATGCAAAATAAAGTCTTAAAACTACTTCTGCAGTTGATGTAACACATTTTATTTGTCTTGTATTTTCAAATGTAAGCTTGATAGTACGCAACTACTTTGCATAGAATTATTTGTTCCAAATGTACTTTACACAGTTTCAAGTAACATGTGCAAATTGTCTTAAAGTTTTCTTAATTTTTACAATAAAGCTGTAATTTGTAACTTTTGCCTCTCTACCACCATCTCTGTTTGAAACATACAATTGCAGGTTACTTGATGGGTTATTTTCCTAATGTAATGAACAGCCAGATCTTCTTTCTGTTTACAGACACATTTCCTGTAAAATCTGACCCGACTGCTCAAATTATAAATCATTATTATAAACGTACTGTAGCGAGGGTGAGGAGATTGTGTTAAACGCTGATCTGTCATACACTTGCTCAATAACTAATTTGTGTTCAATTTTTTTAACCAAAAAGTTACAAATTGCAGCTTTAGGTCTTGATTTTTAAAGCCCATTTGTCTGTGTCATTTGGAAAACAACACAAGCATCGCCAGGCCACTTCCTACAGATTTACAAAATCCATGTGGAGGCCGCACACAGGGTCTTTGTTCTCTTGCTTATTAATCAACACGGCTTACAATCCTTCATAACTGCCTGGCATACCAGACTCTGTAATAGGAATGCATGAAGCCTCTGTCTTATCTTTAACCTCTTATGGGCGCCTATTATGAAACTCGATCCTGCTTTTGAACAAACGCTAACCCCTCGTGGATCTTCCTGTGAGCCCTTTATAGTCACTTATAGCCAGTGACACGAACAGAAAGTTCTGTTACTGTGGATGGCTGCGGCAGAGGGACACGTTATCCTGGCTTCAGTAACTTGTGTGCCTGCCAGCATCAGTCATTGGTTTGTTTTACATCCAAAGGGCAGAACTTCCAGAAAGGATGTATTTGCATGAGTCATCCGCTACATTAGAGGGCTGATGAAGTTACATGCAGTCGATGCCCTTAGAACAGGTTTTGTTTTTGATTTTGTCCTGTTGTTGGAGGTCATGGATTATGTGTAATAATAATAACTGTGGCATAATAATGTCATTCCCTTTATTGTCATTTGTTATTTAAACTCTTTGAGCTGACATGTCTTGCCTGAATTTAGTTTTTGATTCATCGTCCAAATGACAATTAATGGCAAATAAGTTATTTACATGACAAACAGGTTAACGGCAATATGGCCCATCTTACAATTGTATGTTGTAAGAATGTTTCCATAATGTTTCTATTGAACCTCATAAGTGTTAAACATTATTTTAAAAGTTTTAGAAATTGTGATATATAGAAATTAATAATAAAGAAAACAATTCCAGGTTTACATTGCCTCAAGTTACATTTTGATTAAATTACTGAATGAATAAAGATGAGCATGATTGGAACTGCTGGAGTCATCTAGAACCTTTTCAGGTGCTAAATGGGGAACCTGCAGGTTCTATATGGGGACCATGATGTGTCAAAAAAAACAGCAGGCAGATAAACCAAAGGCAGCCGAAATATGTCTCATTGCTTTTGGAAATTCACTGCATACCACAAACTTGACGAGGCAGTTTTCTTATTCCATTCCTACACAACGTTTTGGTTCGTATTATCCACCATTGTCATCAGATAAATGACAAATCAGAAAGCTTCTTTGTTTTAAAAGGTGTTGCCAAGAAACTGCAGTAACTAAGTCATCTTGACCAATGGTCTTGGTTACCACGGTGAAGTGTTTTAGGTGTCGACACGTGCCGTGACATGTGGACCAAGCTGACAAACTTATTTATAGTTTAACAACTTCAGGATTACATCACAAACACAACACTTTGACATTGGAGAGAGTTAGTCTCCCTTTGCATCATATAAAACAGTTAAAGTGATTAAAGTAACACGTTACTTTATCATTATTTAACTAAATTAGTTAATATTAACTATTAACTTAACAAGAAGGTGTTGTAGACAATTTTAGAGCAGCTAGCAAAGAGTATTTAGAGTTAATGTTACCTAATACATTATGAGACTAAACTAGATCTTAATGTAAAGTATTCACTCTTTCTTTCTCACCCACACCCCAATTCCAGAAAGTTCCCCTTGTGTTAAGGGCATATAGCATAAATAATAGCCCTTTCATCACGGGTATATAAGGATACAGTCCGAACCCACCCCTGCCATTGACATTCCTTTCAAACAAATGCAACTTTAATGGCACTTTTGGCATCGGGCTCCAAGTTTGTTTTGGTATCTCTGCCAGCTCAACATCAGCCCAGAAGAGGGTCCCGTGTGAAGGGGCGTGTTTTCCCAAGCTATTTAAACCCTATAACCAGGAGGACACGCAGTTTTCCTGCGTAACTGGAGCTGCGCAACAGGGCACGTTGGCATCTCCAAGCATAACCAGGTTGGTTATAGCAGCCAAAGAGCAACACGCTGTTCACTTTTTAACTGGTTGGTTGTGACCCGACACGTTTGTAAGGGAGAGATGGATTTCGACTTGCCTCCCTCTGTCCCGGTGAGCGGTATTCCGTGGGACCGGGTTCTGCCTCCGTTGTTTCCCCGGGTGAACGGGACGATGCGGCCGTACTCGTGGAGCCCGACCGAGCTTCTGATACCGGTGTCAGAACACACTGGAGCCGCACAGGTGAACCCAATAATACAACTACGGTGGTTTAAAAGGACGTTAACACGTACTAACAATGAACAAAACCCACAGTATTTGTTTGTATTAAAGTTCATTTCAACATTATAAGTTGTAGAGCCAATAATAAAGTTTAAAAATCATGTTGTATCTGTTAATATTATTTAATGCACAATAACAATGTTTGCATTAACTAACACCAACAAGGATTTATAAAGATAGTACAAATATATTGTGTGTATATATATATATATATATAATGTTAACTTGATCCTTATGTTTACAAGAAATTAGACATACATTGCAGAACTTCTGAAATCTGTTTTAGATGTTGTATAGGAAATAATCTGTTATTGAAACCCATAAATAATACAAAGGCAAATGGGTTGTACTGGGATTAGAGGTTATAACCTGACAATTAAGTTAAACTTGTGTTCTTTTCAGGTGACCTGTGATCACAACGGGTTTACGGTTCAAGTTGACGTGAAACACTTCAGCCCTGACGAACTGCTAGTTAAAGTGGTTGGAGAATATGTTGTGGTTGAGGGAAAACATGAACAGCGAAAGGTATCATTTTGTGTAATGTTGTCTCAAATGCCTTAAGTAATTTATATGTTTACCACAGACTAACCTTACCCAACTTTTAAATAGACATCATATCATATTCCAATGTTTATTGGGTGCAAATTTAAAAGTAAGGTAGTCATAATCACATGCAAT
The DNA here is from genome assembly GCA_036877545.1 of Yasuhikotakia modesta. Classification (NCBI taxonomy): domain Eukaryota; kingdom Metazoa; phylum Chordata; class Actinopteri; order Cypriniformes; family Botiidae; genus Yasuhikotakia; species Yasuhikotakia modesta. Next base: position 32,780 of record JBAJNP010003366.1, read on the forward strand.
AAAACACCTTGTACTGGACGTCTGACAAATGTTAAGAGCATTAAAAAGTATTTGTATGCAACTCTAGGATGGGCCAGGACTGGTGACTCGCCAGTTTAATCGGAGATATCGGATCCCAAATGGGGTGGACATCATGGCCCTAGAGTCGGCCATGTCTCCAGAAGGCATGCTTATCATCTCAGCACCGCTGCAACAGGGTGACAGCACCTCACTGCTGACTTCCAGTGCACCATAGTGTTTCCATTCATGATAATGCAATGCGCTTTAAGCTCTTTATTATTATTAATGCATAAAGACCAAAACAAACCGATTTCCACAACCCACACAGTTCAGTTCCCAGCATACTTGTTGCCAGGCCAACGAGAAGATCGCTTGACATGTTCTTCACACTGTTTATTCTCATGTTAACAAGGTTTTCTGTTCCCATAAACATACAGTTCAACTACATAAATCCAGGCGGAGTGGGTTTGGTATAAACCAGGTTTTAGCTTTCAAAATGTCACAGATTATTCAATTTACCAATTCTTCAAATACTATGTTGTTGAGATTGTATATATTTTTAAATTATAACGTGATGGACAAAGTGTTAAACTTTATTTGTGTGATGTACAGTTTGAAATTAAATAAATATGTGATACCCTTGTTTTTTGGCAAAATTTGTATTAATAAATACAGTCATACCTGCTGAATCCATATAAAAACACAAATACTAGCAAACCCAGACATGATAGCATGATTAAAATATTGCTTTCATATATTAATCATGTAACTGTTGGTGGAGTCGGTGGGAGAAACCGTAATCTTCATTTCAACCTCACTGAAACAAGTAATAAAATTACAAATCACTGGATGCAATAAATGCAAAACGTATTACAGGATATTCTCACCAATGCTGTTCCTTCACCCATTTTCTTTGCCTCCTGAGAACTTGCAGTAAGGGATCGTCTTCAAATTCCTTCCCATCAGAGTCTGTGCACAAGACGCTAGTTACAAAGGGAATATTCATTATAATTGTTCAAAGTCATACATCTAGAATCATTTCAACAATTGTGTAGCTGACGTGAGTCTGTAAAAGGTCCATCCTGCTATTTATGTTAGGTTCACTTTTGAAGCTAACGTGACCCGCTAAATCAGTGTTGTAACAGTTTTATGGCTAGTTAAAAAAACACGGAGGAACGTCACAACCAAGACCTTTCCCACCTTCTGCGTCCTGCATCAGTTGATCTATGGCCTCATATGGTTGCTGCACGACAGGGGGGCGGGGCTACAGAGGATTGTGGAGGTGGAGGGAGGCTGAATGCTGGGGAAACTGAGGAGCTTGGAGTCTTGCACGGGGTTGGAGAATCAACACCATGAAAAAGCACCTCAGAAACGACCTGCCAATACAAAGGAAATTATTTTACAACATCAACAGAAGCGTTTCAAAACAGAAACATTTAACAAACGTTTAAAAAACTTGTCACAAACCTGTCCCAGGGCAGGTTTGTGTATAGGTGAGGGTGGTGGTGCTCGTTCTGCAGTCCGTCCTCCTTGTGTCGACCTTTGACCCTCTTCCTGCCACGTGCTTTTTCCACTCACATCCCTGGCTTTGCGACTGACCCCATCATGACCCCTGGCCTGCCTGACCCTCACTGGACGGCTGTTTCGGGCGATGCTACGGACACACAGACATTCATGAGTTTGGACACATACAGAACCACCACAGGAAAATATAAACGTGTACAAATAAACGTGTCTCTTTAGTAACAATATTTATAAACACAGAAAGAAACATCTAGCCAGGTGTGATGCAATAACTCTGAGAGCTCTAAAAGCTCTAAGAGTCAATTCAAGTTTTGTCTGATTAGCTTCAATTGTGTTGCATTTTTGTTTCATGTGAACAAATTTGCACTTGGGTGACAGAATATTGCTGATTTGAAGGTGCAGTTTTTGACCTGTGTTCTGATTTGCCTGTGATGTCGACGCTGGGCAGAAGTTCCTTCTGTTTTCTTTGTGACTCTCTCAGTGGAGCATTGAGGAGGTGGATCAGGTCTACTGTGGAGGTCAGGTTGCTCCTGGGGCTGGATGTTGGCGTCTGGTGGGAGTCTGGAGACGCTGGGGCTTGAAATAGGGAGAGCTGGCTCAGAGATTGGAGGATCGAGGCTGGCGAGGGTGATCGGTGTGAACGTGAGATGTGATCTCTGAAGAGGTGTGCTGCTGAAATGGCTGTGGCATGTCTTCTCAAAAGAAACACAGAAGAACATGGTTTTAAATTTGAGATGTTCACCCACAAGTAAACTTTTGACAGGGAAAATATTTTGGTAATGTATTAGTTAATGTATTATTGTAAATGTAAATATAATATTATTTTTGTTGATGTAAAAGGCAGTTTGTCCAATCAGCAACAAGATATTTTTAATTCGTCATCATCATCATCATCATCATTAATTTGACTGGAGCTAGCCAAATTAGTAGTAGTAGTAGTAGTAGTAGTAGAAGCCCTTTATTGTCACTAGTCACAAGAACCAGCGAAATTAGCCATCGACCCATCAACACATAATACAGACATGCATAAATTAACAAGAGTTGGGAGGACATGATGGGAAGACAGAGAATATAGAGATATAGAGAAGATATAGAGAAGAAATACAGCATCACATGAGGAAAGATTAGCCAGATTGTGTGTGTACATTGAAAATAGGTTTGTTTTGGTATTGTGTTAACCACTTGTGTTAACTGTAGCCATACTATTTATTCATGTGGGTTAAACGTATACTAATATATACTAGTTATATTTATTGACCTGGTTTGATGCGACAGAACAGAATTGTGGGTAGGGGCCTTCTGACACCACAGCTTGGCCTGTAACAACGTCCCGTCACGCAAACCGGGCTCCAAACCTGCTTAAAAAACAGAAACAAAGTGTCTAAAACCAATTCCATTGTATTAACGTGACTATACGTCAGACCAAAGCATCACTTTAAGCAATAAGCAACACAAAGATGTACTGATAACCATTTTGTATTAGGTGGTAAAATTAGTTACACCCCCCTCCCTGTTACTTACAGTTTGTTGAGCCCACTAAAATGGGCACGAATGGTGTTCGGACTGGCTCATCGGCGTTGATGGGGTGAGTGAAATCGAATACTGATCCACTGCTGAAGAAGTGTTCACTGAAAACACATCAATTAACAAACACTTCAATGATAATGACTTAAAATGAAAGCCGTAATGCGCATTTACACGCGCATTACATTTCAAAATTCTTGTGATACTAAGTTTAAAGCAGTTGAGAGCACAAGAACTTTGATCCTGTTTTTAAAAAGCAACAAGAAAGTCTATCCTGTTACTAAAAACAATCTGTGGCTTTGTTTTGAAACTCCCGCACAAGTTTGGCTTCCACCCAGAACATTCAGTGCTAACATTCAGGTGGTCATTAATCACCGTGAAATAACATTTCCTCCCCGCGGGTCCGGAACGAAGCGTGGGGTCTCACCTCTTCTGCAGCAAACGTTTGGCTCGCTCCTGCAGCTGAAGCAGCTCGGGTTCCTCTGGGTCACATTGGGACGACTCCGATAACATCTGGAGAAAAGTGTGAAAAAAGACAACAAAAACGCTTTCATTAGCAACATAACTTTCATAACCTGGTACTGATATTTAGGCTTTAAGATCAGGTGTGTTCCACCGTGATGTCCTGCAATTCAAGACTGAGAAACTGGGCCAAGGGTTGCATAACCTCAGAACTTACAAATACATAATGTTTGATGCTCAACAGACTCGGCTGTTTATCGATGTGATCTTATGAGTTCTTCTTCCTTTAATGCCAAGGCATTCAAGAGCAGCAACATTAAAAAACAGTGCCAAACATGGAGAACAGGAAGTGAAAGTATGCGTGTGTGATCGGCATAACATGGCAACACTCTAAATAAAGAACACTCAGCTACGGCCACTAGAAGGCAGGAATCATCTGCTGCATTCAATTACAGAGAAAGACCATGCGTTTTAGAGCTGGTTTCTTTATGATTATTAGGAGCACAGATGAAACCAAGACCTTCAGCAACATGAGATAATTGTAAAAATAGGAAATTTAAATAACAGAGAAACACTTTTAAGCAGAAGTTTTTTAATTACAACACAAAACTCACCAGATTCAGAGCACCTCTGACAGGAGACTTTGAGATGAGGCTGTGGAGACTGGAGGGGCCGGTGCTTAAATCGGGGATCTATGTGACACACACAACAGAATTTAGTGCTCAAATGTTTGCTAATTTATGTAATCTTAAACACCATGTTAGCATTAACGACTGTTTTCATGTCAAAACCGTAACAGCAATACAACCTCAGAAACAATAACATTGCGTACAGTAATTGAACAATGCATGTAACACTTTAAAAGCAATTTGTATCAGTTTGATACTTCTTAATACTTCTAATTATTAAATATCACTGTGTACTAGTAACAGGTTGGTTAATGTGACTGACTACTCATACTATGAGGACCAACTATGATCCACACTGAAGATCTAAGGCTTAATTTCTTTAGTACTGAGGGATTGAATAACTAGGTTAGAACACCTCTGGTATGTCTCTCTGATGTCTGGGTCGGTGTTGATCTGGATGGAGGAGACGTGGACATCCACCAAAATGACCATCCACCAGATCATCTCTGCCAGTAGCTCCACGTTCGTCTCGACTCTGTGGCTTTCCGAAACGAAAACACTCAATGTATCTAAAGAAAGAAACAATGCATATTAAATCCCCCGAAAAATGCTGACGTACCTTCCCAAGAATTATTGCCTGTAATCATGAGGCAACATTAGACTATATGTAAACCACAGCTTCTGTTTTTCAGCTTTTGCTGACAATTCCATTGTGTGGTTTATTGCCCAACAAATGCTTTGTGAAACTACTTTACTGTCAACATACGAAAGCTACTAGAGAGCAACAATGGTGTTTTGATCCAGAACTGAAATTCTCATTTTTGTTCTCTACGAATCTTTCATGACAGAAGTATCACAAGAACTTTGTTTGAGTGGTGATACATCCTTTTGATGTTATATTGTAAATATTTGTAATAAATAGTATTATAATAAATGTTTCAATTTGTATCTTGATTCTAGTACATTGTCTGTAAGTACAATTAGCATTTAGTTTATATCCTGCTGGATGGTTTTGTTTATTGACAACAACCACAGAAGACTAAATAAACTGTACAGTAAAACAGAGCAGGTATTTGTACAGTAAAGTGCCTTTGAGCTTGTGTAACTTGCTAATTATTTTAGGTTGGTTTATGTTGTTGAATTCATGTACATCTAAATGTTAATTGTAGCACTGAATAAACAGCACACATTGTTCATACTTAGCTGCTCCGTTGGACCAGTTGTTTCGGTAGCAACCATGTTGTTCATGGCATGCATCAGATCTTCTGAGCAGGGAGAAGATGGACTGTTGACTGCAGAAGAAGACTCTGAGAAGATCAGCTGGCATTCAGTAGATGCTGGAGGACTGATGAAGACACTACATGACCTGTCTTGGATGCTGTGGTCCTGCGTCTTCAGAGAATAAGGTTCTGGATGATGGACGGATGGGTCAACCGGTCAGGACTCAATGTCTGCACAGCACACATAAGAGAACAAATTGTAAACAGTAAGAATTGTGTCAAAAACTGTTTTTACAGCAGTCACATTATATTTATCTATATGAATTAGGATATTATTCATTTTCAAAGCATGACAGTCATTTTGTGCGACGATTGTTAAGGGTAAATAAATATATCGCATGTATAAATAAACACTTGTTTAGCTTAAATGAACATAGTTTAACGTGTCATATGTTATAACCCAACACGTGACGCACATATCTGCCATATAACTTATGATATTAGTAAGGAAAATATCGCCGCTTACTTTTTGAATCGCGTGGCTGCAGTGAACTCTGGGAAATGTAGTCCGAACTCCATGTTGTTTACGTCACTGTCAAAGGCCGTTCAGTAGCCAATAGGCGTTTGCGTTCTGTGATCGACAGCGCTTAGGACCAATAAGCGCGATAATCGCCGCTCCGCTTTGTCCAATGACGAGCCAGGAACGTCCTTGCGCGCGGAAGAGGAAAGTCGAATTGCTCGGCTCGTCGGTCTCTCATATAAAAGGCTTTAAGGTGAATAAGATGTCGTTTCCGGTGTATAAAGTATCACAAATCGTTATTAATATAGTAATATTTCATCGATGTGTGTATTTAAATAGGTGGAGAAAAGTTTAATTTCGTTAATTTGGGATTTCTGCGGTTTTGGTGCTAAGCTTTCCTCAGCTGTTCGTGTCACGGGGGCTGATAAGCAAAATAATCATGAGTTACTGTATTTTAATATGAATACATTTCTGTTATTATTATTCATTGTGTTTATTTGGTTTTAATTATAAATGTTCACAGGGCGATTATATTTAATGATGTCATTTAAAATGTAGCGGAAGAGTTTTTACTGCAACAACAACAATAACAACAAAAATAAGGAAAAACAATATCAATATATTAGTTATAATAGTAATAGTAATAGTTACTTATAATATAAACTATAACACTAGATTTTGTTCCATGCAAGAAAGTCACACACTTTTGAAACCACGTGACTGTATCAAGACCATAAATAAATTGTGTAGTAACTTTGTCCTTAAATCCACAGGGGAATAACAAGAGCATCGGACAATCCCTTAATGTGAGGATCATTCTGGAGTTACGATGCTTCAGTGTAAGATCAAAACTGAAAAAACAGGTGAGGTTCACACCAAAAGCCTCTGCAGTCGTATAATGTATGTGCAGGCTTCTGCGAATGATGGTATTAATGCAATAATGTGTGTTTGTAACCGTCAGAAAATGGTATGTGTTTTCTTTTGCAGATCCGGGAGCTCGAAACCGCCTCGATGCGGTTTTGCAAGGCCTGGTTGAAAGAAGTGACAGTGAGAGGTGACTGTTCATGTTTTAAGTGATTTCTGAGATAAGACCCCCGTGTGTTTTTACATTGTTTATCTGCAACACATCCAAGCGTTATTCAGTTGTCCATCACAGCATGTAATAAAATAATCACAGGGTAAAACACAATAAAACACGATGATTCATTGATTCATTTGTGTATTTGTTTGTTAGTCACTAGTTTACATTTAAGCAACGTAAAAGTTTGTTTGCGAAATTTGGTGTTGCTGTGATGAAATATCACTTCCCTCAAAACCACAACACCCTAAGTGTGGTAATGAGGCACAAAACTATACATTTCTAGAGTTTTGTGTGTCCAGGCTGAAGTAAAAATGGTGTGTAATGTGGCACAATGAAACAACATTTCAGAAGAGAAGGAAGAAAATTAGGACATGTTTCCTTAAATTCTAGTTTGAGGCT
>JBAJNP010003367.1:0-40133 GCA_036877545.1 Yasuhikotakia modesta
GGCCATCTTGGGCTGTGGCTCTGGCTTGGCGGCCATCTTGGGCTGTGGCTCTGGCTTGGCGGCCATCTTGGGCTGTGGCTCTGGCTTGGCGGTCATCTTGGGCTGTGGCTCTGGCTTGGCGGCCATCTTGGGCTGTGGCTCTGGCTTTGGCTTGGCGGCAATCTTGGGCTGTGGCTCTGGCTTTGGCTTGGCGGCAATCTTGGGTTGTGGCTCTGGCTTGGCGGCCATCTTGGGCTGTGGCTCTGGCTTTGGCTTGCGGCCATCTTGGGCTGTGGCTCTGGCTTTGGCTTGGCAGCCATCTTGGGCTGTGGCTCTGGCTTTGGCTTGGAGGCATCTCCTACAGTGAAGGAAGAGCCACACAGCAGTAACGCATAGTCCAGAAAGTCCATTAAGGAGCGATCATTCTTTACTGCGATCAACCATGACTTGTGGGGTTCATTAAGTCCCAGCCTGAATATGTCCTTAAAAAACTGGTAAACATAATCCTCAATGGAGGCATTACCTTTAAGTTGGAGCAATTGGCCAACCGGGTCCATGGATACCCCGCTGGGTCCTGGGGGGGCGGAATGTTCTGTAACATGATGGCTGTCCTGAAGTACATGAGTCAGACCCATGTGCAGAGTTTTAATGGTTTTATTGTAGTGAGGCATGGTCAGGGACAGGCAGAGTCAAAACACAGGCAAAACAGGTATATCCAAGATAATCCCAAAATCGTAGGTCCAAAAACAAGGCAGGGGTTAAAATCCAAACAGGGCAAGGCAAAAACAGGCAATGGCAAAAACAGGCAATGGCAAAAACAGGTAATGACAAAAACAGGCAATGGCAAAAACAGGCAATGGCAAGACAAGGACAGTACAAAACAACATGGGCAAAACAGACACTTCGCGACTTCCTGTTTGCTAGCTATAAAAGCTCAGGCTAGCAAACAGGAAGTCATGAACCAGGAAGCAGAGGGGGCAAAAGTCAAAGTTAATGGGGAAAGGGCCCCCCGTTACACACAAACTGTCACTTCAGTTTTTATTTGTCCTGTACTTATTGGGGTTTTCTGTGCCTGTTAAGTTAATTTCATTCACCTGTCTTTGATTATTTTGTTTGCTATTTAAATTGGTCCTAGGTCAGTGTTCTTTGTCCAGTTTCAGTTAATTAGTAAATGTATGTTTCACTGGGTGTTCCTTGTCTGCTGTTGTTCTGTTTTGTTTTCTGGATTATCTTGTCTAAAGAAGTTATTTAGATTACTACAGTTCACTCCTTGTTCCATGCTCCGGAAGCCATGTTAAATCATGTTATCTGAGTTTTCGGTCTTCCCAGATCACAACTTGTGCATTCTCAACTTTATGGGACTTAATGAAGTTACTAAAGCAAAGCTGCCTGGTCTCGGTCCTCGAGAGAGCCTTATGACCTACATCGAGTGGGTGCTGGCATCCTGCAGATTACCTATGACCATCAAGATCCCCCACTCCAGACCCAGTGCCCAGCCCTCCATCATCCAGTAGTTCAGAGCTGGAGCCCAAGCCCACCGATGAGAGAGAGTTCGAGCCCCAGGCGACCGATGAGTCATCGCAGAAGAGAGCTGAGGATCACCGTGGAACCCGAACCAGCTACATCAGACCAGATGTGTGAGCACTGAAAGTGAGCCTGCACTGGAATTAATAGACTCTGAATCTGATGCCAAATCAAGATTTTCCACCAACACTCCCTCTCTTGGACTTTAATATCTGCTGTTATGTACCGGCATCTCCACTACTGTTTGCTGATAGCCCCTCTGCTCACCCTCAGCCTGCCATTGGTGCAGTGGTTAAGTTACAGGCCTGCCAGCTGCTAGTGGTGTCGTGGCTGGTCAATTAGGTCAATATACTACTATTTTGATTAGTGTACTACTATTAGTTATATCAGAATGTGTGTGATTGTATAATCTCATGTTAAATTGTTGTGATTCTGCATCATCAAGTATTTTTGCCATTTTGGCATCATTATTAGGCATTTGCATATGCGCTAAATAAGCTTATTAACTATTAAACCTTAAATATGTTTACCTGTTAAATTTTCCAAGCTTTTATTTGTAAAACTGAAAAATCTTCCCTTAATTTATTGTCTGATTAAAATGCAGTCTTTGCTGTCACCTTAGCAACTGCTTGAAAAAATGTGGGCGGTGAGGGGGCAGAGACACAAGTCTGTGTGTTCCTGAGAGGAGAGTGTGTGTGTGCCTGTCAAATGAATCTTGCAATGGTCCCTTGCCATTTGTTGAAGAGTAAGATTTAAAATCATTGCCAAAACAACCTTCATTTGAAAGAACATCCCTCAGTTACATGCGTAATCTCAGTCCTAGGGAACACCTTTAATGTGACAGGTGTCTAAACCTTATGTCTAATCACACCAATCTAATTCACCCATGGCAGTGCACCCTATCTGTGTCATCAACTTGATGAAGAATGAAGAATGGCAAGGAGATGCAATGTCTTGTTTTTTTTCAGGGAACTGAAATTACATAACTGAGAGATTTTCTCTTTTGAGAGAGCTCAACACTGCATATGGTTTGATGATAGTGAATGCAATACTATCTGCATCATGTTGAGAGAAGTGGCTGCTGTGTTAAAACCCAGTTAAAACACAATTACACCCTACTCGTGCACCAGTGGTGGTGACAAAAAGACCTCTCTTGGGACACTACCCAAAATGTCTCCTTTAAAAAAAGCTTATAACAGACACAGTGAGGTGATCAACATGGAACGTTGGGCAAGTGTCAGCATGGCAGTAACATGCACCACTGAGCCAGCTTTAACCTTGCAATAACAGCTTATAAGTCATGTGCTGACTTTAAGTGAATTGTCTTATTGCAAGAGATATCCTTGCCATGAGGTGTGACTCTAGAGGGCGTGTAAATCAAGGAAAGTCAGCCAAAGAAATTGTTGCCACTGTTCACTAAGAAAGGCAACACTCTTAAGGGGGAAGTTCTTTATAAAGTGAACAGCAGTCAAACAGGAGCCAATTGTTAGTTAGCTGCTACTATATAACATGCCATTCTCTTTGCCTGTATCATCTCTGAATTCCTTCAGGGCTCTGTATCATCTGCTCTAACCACAGGGTAGGTTGCTGTTCTGTCAAACAGTGGGAGCCAGACTTAAAAATGCTGGCTGCAATCATATAAAGAATCACCATATAAACCATCAAGTGGGCAAAACCCCTTAACACAAACACCCAAATTCAAATTCAGGTCTCAGCAACATCACACCCTCTAGGTGCCCATATTGGATTTAGCGCTTAAGTCAATTCTTAGGACCCATGTTCCAAGGGGAGCCATTAAATACCAACTCCAACCTAAACTTTAAATATACAATGAAGGCTGAGGGCCATAAGCATAGTGGCAAGCAAACTGTTCCTTGAGGGGTGAAAAGGAACTAGAAAAATGAGGGATCTATTTATGAACCATCTGATGCTTGTTGTAAACCTTTAATATGTAAGCTTTAATATATCAGCTTCCACTTTAAATGCACAAAAGTTTCATTTGAAGACTTTAACTTAACTGGCAAAAAAAACTGACTGACTTATACCTTATAATACCTGTACAAAAATAGTATAAGGACCATATACATTTTTTGGATCGGGTTATACAATATTAAAGCAATCTAAGTGTTATGCTATATTGCATCACATGCTTTCTGTCTGAACTGATAGGGCTGAAAGAGCAGCAAAGCAGCACTTTAAATCTGAATGAGAATTCCTCTGACAATCTTACACTTGCATTATTCATGGGTGGGGGTTGGGAGGTGTAGCACACAATAAATGTGAGAACTGGTTTGCCTGCCGATTCCTCCTCCAGGGTTTTCATCAACAGATGAGCCCACCTGTTCTTGCCCATCCCCCTCCACTCTTTTCGTCATTCTTTTCTATCACAGGTTTTTTTCTCACCCCATTGCTGGTCTACTGTCTCTGTCCTTATATCCTGTGGATCTGCCTGAATCTGAGAAGCAGGATTCACTCTGGGAGGAGATGAGAAGAGTGGGCGGTGTGTATAATGTTGTGTATCTGCATTCTGGCTGCGACTGCGCTTTCCATTTGCACTTCCATTCGCATCTATCCAGATTTCACTTCACACATGAGAACGGCGTATAAGTGTACTGACACTGTGGGTTAGAGAGAGAGAGAGAGAGAGAGAGAGTTAAAGAAAACGGCTAGACAGAAGGAGAGAGGATACAATCGTGACATTTATGTTCCTGTACATGACTGCTAAGAGATGCCTTGGCAGCTTTCGGACCAGCCACTCGTTTGCTTCAGTAGACAATACTTCTTCATTTCCAGGCTTTGAATGATAAAATGCAGACCATAAGGTAAGATTCTATAATTTTCTTTATCCCACCTACTCCCATTTACGTTTTCGTTCCACAGTTAACATTTTCTATGTGCCTCTTTGAAGGAGGACTGCAGCAAGAATTTTCCCTCAGTATGATGATGTAGTACACAGGATTACACTCTGTCGTTTACTAATAAATAGAATTTGGGGGCGAACTATTTGGCAATTAAACCACTGTAGCATCTTTTTATGCAAAATGTCTTGTTTTGTTGGCAATATTGCAGAGCACGTCCACATCTGTATGTTCATTTGTGTTGCACAATTTGCATCTATCCTCATCTATTCCTCACTGTCCCATACAAACAGCTCTGTTTCGTGGAACAGTTTATGAAAGAACATCTTTTTAGCAGGGTTTTTAGCAGGGAATATTTTCATTGTTACACTGACCAGGTCAATTCTATTGATTGCAAAATTTTAACGACATGCATGTGGTATCACTGCCATTGCGATGGATATTGGATAATTATTTATGTGGGTGATAAGCATCCAAAGCTGTTGCTGTTTATTGCAGTGCAGTATATAAGTGTTGTGGGGGGAAATGTATGACTCAAGCTGTGTGCTTGCAAGGACTATGCATACATGGCGTCCTCCAAGAACCCCTGTCATTGTGATTAGCTGTGAATGGCAGAGAAGCTGAGTTTGCCAACAACTTTGCAAACCAGTAATTTAAAACACATTACCTAAAACATTTCATGACCACATAAGTAGTTAAAAATAGAATAACGAAAATAAAAGAATACACAGAAGAATGCGTTGGTTAAGTAAAAACAGGGAAGTTGATTTGTATACATGTGATTACATACAATTACATTAAATGACTATATGCTAAATCTACATAAAATTACTGTATGCTAAATCTAAGGTCTGAATCACATGGTCAGTAATGACTGCTGGGGCAATATGTGGATTTATGAGGGCTGACAGACAGAACATTTAAACAAAAGGTGAAACTCCAATTATATTTCTAATTTATTGCACACAGCTAGCATGACTCTGGCCTCTCTGTGCAGTAAATCTGATGTAACATGCTGAAATTGTTTCCTCTTGGACTTAGACTTGAGGTCTGTTTGCTCTTTATTCACAACATTCCTTCAAAGCCTATACATTATATAAAGTTAATTAGTAAAAAAAAAACCACTATATCAATAGACAATAATCCAGCTTACATCACTATTTTGCTCTGTTTTAAATGTTATTTGAGGAAAAAATGCTTAAGATGGCATTTAGCTTTTTGCGTTCATATTCTGGGCTTATCTGCATTACTCTATATAGTCTTGTCGTTAATCGTGGATTAATGATATCCCCCTCGCAATTTTTTTCTTTCCTTGATTCCTTTTCATGTTTGTTTGTTTTTTGCTTTTGTTGTAACAGTGTCTTTAATTCTGACACATAAACTATGCTAATAATAGGAGGCAGTAAGTGTCCTATTTAGGGTGCACATTTTCATATATTAGAATAAAAATAATGAGCTGTAATTTTGCAGCTGACACAATTGAGAACCGTGTTGATGATCACTAGTGATTAATTTATATGTTCCCAGTTAGGGGCGAAAATGTGTATATGTAGTTGTGATTTTTTGGGTGTCTGTGACATAAACATTACAATGTCAATGTTTGAATATAACCCAATTATCCAGTGTGTTTTTTCTGAAATTATGTGACTGTATGCCTCAGCGAGGTATGGTCTGTTACAGTGGTCTACTTTGTTACAAAAGCAACTGCTTCCCTTGTTGGCATGTTTTAACAGAATTTATAACAAATTCTGGACAAATCTTTGGTCCGTAACAAATCCCACATAGTATGTTGTAGACCCATGAATAGGGGGTTCAATTGACTGCTGTTTTAAGGAGAAGTGTGCTATGACCTTTAAAAGCAATTGGTTATACCATTGAGAATACAAAATGTGGGTGAAAAATTCCCTGGACTTAACATTAACTTTTGTGATGTTATAGCATGTCGTAGATTCTCATATCGCTCGGCTTAACAAGTAACAACAAATGGTGATACTTCATAGCCACATCCTAGCAACCAGTTACAGTACCCTAGCAACCACCTTGTTGACTTCCATTTCAAAATGTGAGAGACATCAGAACATTGTAGAGAAAAGTGGGTGGCCCCTTTTAACACTGGCAAACAGTGTTTAATTATTACCATGAAAACTGTCCAGCCATGCAATGATTTACAGCACCCTCGCATCCAGTTTGAATTAACCATAGCTCAGCACCAGAACGTCATAAGGACATGGGATGTGGTTCATTTTATTCACATACATTCATATTTACTGTATCCTAGCAACCATGTATTAAAGCGAATAAGCCATATCCCACCATTACAACATTGCAGAGACATCTGGGTGGGTTTGTTTGACTCGGGTTGTTGGTGGGCTTTAGATATTGTCCTGGCCACACCCTAGCAACTATTTAGATTACTCTAGCATTCTCATTACACCATAAATAAGCCATTTTTTACTATATCTATCATGCTAGCATCATGCTAAAATGTGGCAACACTATGGTAGTAAATGTTAAAATGTGCTTGCATCATGCTTACTGATACTAAAATGTGCTAAAATCATGTTAAAACATGCCCAAATCACATTAATATAGTGTTAAAACACGCTGATTTGCGCAGATGTGCTCTGCAAAGGCAAACTATTCTTTGGAATAAATGCACTGATAAATAATACACTATAAGACATAAAGCCTCAGACTTTTAGATATGCATGTAGGTCCATTAACTGAGTGTGGTGGTCCAGAGATGGTGCTGTATTGACTCCTTACCGTACCCTGTATTGACTCCTTACCAAAGGGAAGAGTGAAGCAAGTGAGAATTGTGATTCAGAGGTGGGGGGGGAATAGAAAAAACTGATTCAAAAATAGATAATAATCCTCTCCATTCAAGGGTTATATAGTGAATATGAAGAACAAAATTTTATGAACTTTCCAAATCTAACAAAAAATGAAAAGCAGATATTTTAAACAGTAAAGTTGTATTTTTGGAAACATTAATTATTAACATTACCCTACACTTTAAACTGTAGCTTAAAGAGGTCAACGTTACATTACATTTAAAATATTTTAATTTGCATAAAACTATGCGTTTTGGCAAAATTTTCCACCCCATTCTGACCCTCTGTCACAAATGGTTTGGTATTGACCATTTGACAGCCGTTACAGATAAAAGAAAAAGTCAATACACTGTTAAACCAATTCAATGGTATAGTACACTTTATTTGGATTTTGTAAATAATATAAAGGGAATATCAATGTGACTTTGAATTTATGAATTTCAACTTGAGTCTCTGTTTGGTTAAGTTTCAGTTTTAGGAACATTGTTCATTCAGGTGATAATAATAACAATTGTTCTAGTGCCTATTTAAGCTTTAAATGCCTTAAAATGTCTGATATGACTGAAAATGACTGAAAATGAAAAAAGTGAAAAGTAACAGCTTCATGACAATGTCTCGTGATGAACAACTTTGATATGGTGACGGTTATCTCTTTTGCAATCAGTATCTTTCTGCAATGATTGCCTGCCACCACCTGAAATTTCTTTGTTCTCTTGGCAGGATCTCCAGTAGTCTGTCAGGGGTGCATAGAAAGGGAAACAGACACAACAAGAATTAAGTGGGATCCCTGTTAGGCAGCAAAGAATTTAAGCACAAATCGTCTTGAGACGTGGCCTACTGCCTAAAACCATGAAAAAGATATATATTGGGAAAACGGCTCTTAAAACTTCTCGAAATGGTTGTAAACATCAGAAAAAAAGGTAAGACGTTCTTTAAACATTGCTGTGCACCCACTTTATCAACTCATCAACCATTTGCATCTCATAGATCACTAAAATCATAATGCATTGCCAGGTTGGCCAACATTACTATCAAGGCAAACAGGGATATCTAAACATGATCCGGGTGGGTCACTGTCCAAAAGAGTTACTTCCAACTTGCCTCAACACACTGGAAGTGTCTAGTCTACTTAGTAAGACCTTGATTAGCTAGTTCAGGTATACTTAACTAGGATTGGAGCTGTGTGTGTTCACTCCTCACCAGTGATAGATTAAATGCAGAGGTCACATTTCAGGTATGGGTTACCATATATGACAAAAACATGTCACTTCTTGTTTACACATACAGTCTGTTCTGGTAAATTACTGTTAGTATATCATGTGTAAACAGGGCCCCTTCAAAAATACTGTAAAAGAAACTGTAACATTACCAGTAAATAAACAGTATGTTGCTATATGTGAGCACAAAATAGGACTCTGGGTATGTGCACAGAACACATTGACCAAAGAGGCCAGCCATGTGACCTATTCATGCTGTTTTTGCAAGACAAAAAAATAGCTTAATATGATGTCAAGAGCAACTGCAAGAATGTAAACATTTGTCCAAAAATAATAAACATCAACAAATATACTGCGTATGTTCAGATACTGTCAAGCATAACAGAGGATACAGCGTAGAGCTCACTCTCAGTTAATGTTATCAGAGTACTGGTTTTGTTACTGATTTTTTAATTGTGTCGTATTTCTAAAAAAAAAACAAATTGCCATTGCTTGTGTGAACAGCACATTTGTGTATTTACTGGTAAAGTCACTGAGAAAGTTTTGGTAATTTATCAAGATTACTGTATTAAAGAAGCTGTTGACCAGTGAATGTGCTATTGTACACAGGGCACCCATTCGTGACTTGTTAAGTGTTGTTAAATATCATAGCTAAAAGAACAACACATAAAAAGCTTTTAAAAAGCAGTTTCTGTTTAACAGTTGGCTTGCTGTGGTTAATTAAAGTAAAGTGCAAAAACAGATTTGAACAGTGATTGCAAATCACCCTTTTAAGCACAGTTCACTCAGACTTTGCTTCAGTAGCTGATGCTATGGGAAGTTCGCTCCTTCTAAACCTTCCTGAACCCTTATTGAATAACAACAGTGCAATGTCAAATTATTAATTATGCTAAAGACAGTGCTGCTATATAATACGCTGTCAGGGTAGCATAACCTCAGAATCATTATCCCTTATCTGAAAAAGTGTAGAATTACTCTTACACCATGGAAACTGCTGTTTTGAATATGCACCTGTAGTGGACAAGGATTATCCATTCACTACGGCGTTTCCCTTCACTGGCTCATTGCTGAAGCGCTTCTCTCCTCTACTGCTGAGCTGTGGAGGTAAGAGCAGCGACAGCCTGAGGCACTGGAGAGAAACATTGGCATTTGTTGGAAGTCAGCTTCCGCCCTGTCTTACAAGGCTGTGGTCTGGCCTCAATTGGCTCAGTGACACCATCCATATTGTATATTTCCATAGATGTACAGAGATATATTCCATTTATATACCATAGAAAATGCAGACATGTTACATACGCTGTCTACTGGTTAAGGAGTCGGGCTTGTAATCAGTAGGTTGCTGGTTCAATTCCAGCACCGGCAGATAGCAAGTGTAGTTGATCTGGGAAATGTTTGGCAGGGCAAAAGTGGGTATATTGTCCTCAGTTTTTTTTTCTGTCGCACTTCTGCAATATAAGCAGCTCTGTATGCTATAGAGAGTGCACTAAGAGCAAATGTTTTCTGAACTGGTTATCCCACTGGACTGTGAAAGTGATAATCCTGGTGTATATTTGCTAAGATTTGGTATGCCCTATTGACACTAGGGCTCATTCGATGTGGGCAGTGGCTTTGTGGTGGGCTTGGTCTAAGGGCGTTTCTGAGACATCTGATTAGTTGTTGAATGTTTGCAGAATACTTTCGCCATGTTTTATATTTTGGATGTTTTGTCATTGGCTTCTCAGGTTCTCTTAGTGAGTATGAATCCTGTTAATACCTTGTTACTACTGCCTGATGCTGTGAGATGCATTAATATGGGAGCATTACTAAGCTGGGTATGCGAATTTGGCCTGAACTGGAGTTTTCGTCTAATAGGTCCCTCACTCTGGGACAATGGGCAATGGGTGTAGCACTTGTATTAATTCCCTATATTAACACCCCTATTAATACCCTGTGCATTACTAGTGTGTCACCCGCTCCACAGATCTTTTCATGGCCATGCCGTGATTCTACATAGTTCCCCATAGCGGCAGCTACTGATGCAATATAAAGTCAACTGTTCCCAAAAGGGAAAATCTCAAGATGCTATAATAACTTTCCTTGAGTTAAGGGAATGAACATTGCATAAGCCACTGTGCTCTGTTCAGATCTGCTGTACTGTTGTGTTCTGTCATTCTAAAAGCATAACATGCAGTGCTAAGCCCCGCCCCTATTCTTTGTCTTGAAAACTTGTTATTCAGCAAAATTTTGGAAAGTTTAAGAGAAATTCCCCAAAGGGTTAGCTACTTATGCTACGTCTTATTTCTGTGTCTCAGTACACTGAAGTTCATCACACTTGACAACCTTTCAGAACAGTAAGAATGCTAATCATCTGCAAAATTTGACACAGCTGTGTTCATAGGGGCTGTGATCCTGATTCGCTAAATGGTGCCAGCAAAGTAAAAACTCATATCCTTCAGGGTAACCCCAGGAAGAAGACATGATAAATATATAGCTTCACCTACTTAGTCGTTCTTTGAGAACAAACCAAACAGGCAGCATTATTCAAATGTGTAACATGCAGACACCTTATAGAAGTAACTGCAGGACTAAAATAAGGATTTCCCCATAATCCAATCAAAGTGATTTTTTTAAAGACAATAATTCCCTTTGACATGTACTTTGTAGCTTTGCAGAGTGTGAACATGTACAAAAAGCTATATTACACACTAAAGAAAAGGTAAATTCCAAAAAAAGCGTAATAGGGCTCTTTAATACTAGCATTACCATTATATATTTAATTTAGCATTACCATTTGATATCATCACTACACCATTGTTACTCAACAATACATTTTTTGGGGAAACCCAGTCTTTAACCCCAACTTTAAATTAGGCTTGCTGTTTTGCTGTTTTTCTTATTTCTATAGAGTCAGAACAAGTGATAATACTGTGTAAATTTAACGTGTGCTTTGCTGTACGTGACAGGTTGTATTTGTTAATTTTTATTCTCTTAGATTATTAATATTCTCTAATAATTATTCTTATTAGATTACTCTTTTAGTCTGATATGTTAAACTCATCCTTCTGTGTTAGCATGCAAAAGGATACAGATTTTCACGCATCTATCATTAATAAACCATTACAGTTCAGTGATTTTTATATGTATATCTTAATCAGTTCATCTTTCTTACCCTGCCTGTGTGTTTCAATCTATAAATAAACCACATGTACATGGCAGTGTTCATATAATTAGGCATATATGTTATGGGTTCTAAAAAGTCAATAAGCCTGATTTATAAAACCATTATTGAAAAATGAAGTGAATAAATTATTAATTGCATTGTACTAAATATATTAATAAGACCTGTGAAAATTGAAATCTTAAAAATCCTTCATACATATCTTAATTCTCTTTATCGGCCCTGAATTCTTTATTTATTAATGTTTTTTTGTTGTTTTGGTCATTACATGAAGTGACTGTAATTACTTGTGTGTTTATATGCAGCTCTCTGCAGGAACAGAAGGAGGACCTGCGGAAGCGTCTCTCATATACCACTCATAAGCTAGAGCTTTTAGAGCGTGAGTTTGACTCTACAAGACAGTACTTAGAGACTGAGCTGCGACGGGCACAGGAGGAGCTCGACAAATTTACTGATAAACTACGTCGGTAAGAAGAATGTATACCTTTGCATCCGGCGATTTTACATTGACACCTTTTGGATCTAGCACAAATGATGCAAATGACATCTTAAGATATCATGGCAGCCAACACTTTTTATTGTGAAATTGCTGTAAGTTAAGAAAATGGGCTTCAATCCAGTTTGTCTATTTAAAATATGCTCAATCAGTACAGTAAGGACCCAAAAGGGTGACTGCATAAAAAAATTACATCGTTACAAATGATTTCATCAGCATAACACAAAGATGGCATGCCATTGTTTGTTTTAAAGGATAAATTTACCTAAATATAAGAATGTTGTCTTTATTTACTTACAATGAGTCAAGTCCAAACATTAATTCCACAAGGGCTTGTGGGTAATAATATCCACAAAAAACACATCTTACAGTAAAAGATTTGGGCACTGTCACGTGAATGTTTTGTTACTGTGTCATGTCTTTTTTTTAAAGTCACATTATGTAGTTTATTGCCCGGTCTTTGTCATCTGTAGTGTTACTATTTGTGTCTAGGGGTTCCTTGTGTTCCTTCATTAGGAAACAAGGAAATTGTGTATATATACCCCTGTTTTTGCCTTTGTCTCCTGTTGGTGCTTTGTGTGTTGCTTCATGTTTGGAGTCTTTGTTCATGTTGATAATGATTATGTCAATAATGAATGTTAATAATGTATGTTAATAATGAATAATGAATGTCATAATTTTTACAGTTTGTATTTATTTAACTCACTTAAAACTGCATCATCTGGATATTAAATGCTTTAATTTTTCTTGTGCACAACTTGCAAATTGGGACACAAATTGTTTCACTTAGACATCTGGTAATCCTCATCCAGTTCTAGATTGGGCATGTGCTGGGGAGGTCCACTATAAAATGTTAAAAAATTAGATTGTAATTTACTGTAATACAATGTAAAAAAACGTGCACTGGCAAATAGTTTGGCACCAAGGATTAACTAATTGCTGTCTAATTAAGTTAGGCATTTAAGACCTTCCATTTTCCACATTAAGTGTCCACTGGATTTAAAGACGTTTTTATTAATGTTTCCCACAGAATACAGAGCAGCTACTCAGCACTGCAGAGAATCAACCAGGACTTGGAGGAAAAAATCCACCGAAACGTAAGTATCCCATCTGTGTTTAGAAGCACTCATTTGCATTTGTCTATTTTAATGTGTTTTAGATGAAAACAATTTAATTGCTGTCCACGCTATTGTAGTTCACATGTGTACTCATTTTCAGAATGACAACGTGATAAAGTTACATTAAGTTACATGTACAAAGTTGTTAATGTGTTAAATGTGTTTAAAAGAAAAGCTGCAAACTCTTAAGTGCCAATGACATACTTATCAACACATGACCAGAAGATGCAGCTGATGTTAATTGTAGCCCATTACAAATACTGTCCGCGTTCACATGACAGTATGATAGTAAGTGCATTTTACAAGATAAATCTGTGTTGGAGCCTGTTTGGTAGTATGAAACTTAAAACAAATTATAATTACTCTGCATGCCGCTATAAACTGCATGACCAAATTAATTTAGAGTAATGTGAGATCTTAACACAGAAGTATTAAGATCTCATAGTACTCTGCATTTATATAAACTGTTATTCTTTAGCAAACAATCATGGCTCACAAAGACATCATGGATGACCCAGAAGGATATGGGTCTATCAAATAAATAAAGAAAAAAGGATGAAACTTGTCTAAAGTGAGTCTTCTATTGATGTTCCTTTGAGCCGACAAAGTAATTATCATGTGCATAAAAGCCATAGAATGACTTGAATGGTACATTAGAAATGTTGTGCGTGCTGTAATCATGGTGATTAACATTGTGGATAATTCAACCTAAAAATGTTTTGTTAGATGTGCTATTTATTATTAATGTAATTAAATGCTTCACAAATGGACAATAAAGGACAATAAAAATTGCTGCAGGCAGCAACAACTTACCCAAACATTATCAGTCACAATTTTAACAAACTTGATGACAATCTCAAAAATCCCCTAGTAGAAGTATGTAAAAAATCTAAATCTGGAATTGTTAGATAATCCACATTAAATCCAAAATGACCAACTTCCTGCTGTGCAGAGCCAATGAATGTAGTTTTGAAAGATGCTCAGCTTGATGACAACAAAACGTGTACCAAGTTTGGTGACTGTAGGCAAAACTAAGCCCATTGCTGTAGGGAAAATGTCTAAGCTTTTATGCATACCGACCAGTATGGTGTGTATGTAAGAGCCTCAGAATGAATGTAGTTTTAAAATTTGATGTGTTACCATGGCTACAACTTTCCTTCTAGAACATGACATCATCCATGTTAACTTTCAATGCTTGGGCCCTAAAAACATGGAAGCCCACACAATGCTGCTCTGTCTGGTAATTAGGGACTACAGCATTGCAAAGCATATTGTACAAAATTATATATTAGTTTTTTCTAAAATGCATTTTTTTTACCAGTCACAGCACCATGATGATGAGAAACGGGCTCTCAGCAGAGAAATCATTGTCCTCAACAACCACCTAATGGAGGCTAAGATGACCATTGAGAAACTGAGAGAGGATAATGTAAGAGACATCATGACTATTACTCCACATACACACTGAGACTTAATGGCAGCACATTGGAAGACTATTTACTATTACCTAACATTCCTTTTGTACCACTATTCTCAATAGGACTTATACAGGAAAGACTGTAATCTAGCTGCTCAGCTCTTGCAGTGCAATAAGTCTCACTACAGAGCCCAGTTATCTGAGGTAAGTTAGCACATATTAAGTGTTTGACAAAGAAAAGAGTTACATAGATATGCAGGTAGCAGAATGCAAATGCTAAATTAATAAATAAAACTACTTTCCCCTTATTTGGACTATTTTGTCTTCTGAACCATCTACAAAAGATCATGCGCAGATTTGAGCAGTCTTTTCATTAGTAATATAACAGAAACAATATTTTTAGTTTTACTGCAATATTGTGTATAAAGAACTATACAGGAATGTTTACACAGTGTCACAATGGGAAAGATGTTTAGGTAATGATATTGTGCTAATGGAGTCTGGTAATATATTCACTGAACAGACTAAGCCTTGTGCCAGTCCTGTGATTTTATAGGGTGGCCTACTGTAAACACCAGATTTATCTGCATGAAAATATCAATGTGTTTGTTACACAAGCTTAAAAAATCAGCCTTGCAGTATATTTTTATGTCAAGTAAATGAAACCAAGAGTTTAGTAAAATGTGGTGTTTCTGTATTTGGTTAAAAGGGTTGCATTAGATTAACATAATTTGTTGGACCAAGACCAACCCTACTGGTTTTGAAGGACTAAATTTTCTGTGTTGTCTTGGCATCTTCTGTCATGCATCTATAATTAGCCATGTTCTGTTAGCTAATTAGCTGCAGTTGCTATGGTGAAAAACGAAGAGGTAAATGAGTAGTGATATTGGATTGCTGCCTAATATTCTTTGTATAGTGGAAGTGTGATTCTGGCCTTAATAGTACTTACAAAACTGACTTTTCGGGTAGTATTGAACAGAGCATTTTGGCTGACTGTTTGTGCTAATGCGCTTTTATTTAAAGAATTTGTATGAAGTAAAAACAGTACCAAATCCCACAAATGCCTGCAATAGATTCAAATATCCACATGACAATCTACAAACGCTTGCAAGAGATCCACATTTGCACGCCACAACCCTTATATAATTGCAAGTGATCCAAAAGTACGACAATGCACAAATGCATGAGAGATGACTAAAAACACAGGTAAGATATTTTAATTAAGAGCTTGTTCTTTACTAGTGACTCTTTTTATCCTTAATTTGCATAAATACAAAATTCATTTTAAACTGAAAAAAAATGGTAACAGGTGCTAAATTTAAATAAAAAAGCACCACGTCCATAACTTAGAATGTCTGTTAAAGGGATAAAAATGTTTTTGTCATGTTTTAATAATATATAAATATATGCCTAAAAATACTGCACACAAATACAGTATGAAATGTGCCAAATATGCAAGCACTAGTCATGAAGAATTCTGTGCCGTCTTATTTAGTTAACTTCCCATACCAAGCATGACCTCTTATTACTTACTTTAACCCATTACCGGTGAGGAGTGAACATTAGGTCTGTCACTTTTGAGAAAAAATCATTTTCGAGTAATATTCGAATGTCTACGAGCCGCACCCCCGCCTAAAAAACACAGTCACAAATATATTATCAGTCTGTTAATCTGACATAATCTGTTATGTCAGATTTAAGTGAATTTCTGTTCATAACTCAGCCTCTGTAGTTAGCATTGGCTCAGTCCCATGCCTGCAAAATGAGCGATTTTTGTTTCATTAGCTTCAGCACATAGTGGTCCTTTCACATGTTCTGGTTCCAAGCAAGTGAAAAATGCAATGACCATTCAGATATGTCTAAATTAGGGTGCAAATAATTCTTATAATTCAGTAACTTTTGGAATTAGAAAGGCAGAAAAACACTTAAACTGGATAATTTCTAAAAACATTTTAAACAAATGACTGGCATAATGTATCCCTGTCTTGTTTTTTTACCCATTTTTGTGATAACTTATTAAAATATAAAAGTGTTTATAAAGGTTTACTTTTATCCAAATAATAAAAATGCTAAGACAACAGCAATAATTTAAATTATAAATAAATAATTGCATTCTCTCCATTCCTAAAAATTCTCTTATGACTTTAGAAATTGTGTTCCTCTTTCTCTTACCTTTTCTTCCATCATCTTTTTTTAACAAGATGTTCCCTGTGCTCGAATTTGCCAACTCTAACTCTAACATGGACATATGGTGGAACACAAGACCACAGTTCTACATAAGTAAACATAAATGGAAACACACGCTACCGGACAAAGGAACATTTTTTAAAAAACGTATACAGAATTTTTAAACCTATACATTACCGCTTTCAGGAAGTTAATCATGTATCTACCAGACATATACTATAAATAGTTGACTAACATGACTATACATGCATATAACCTAAGACAGACAATACAAGTACTTCACATAACTGTGCCATGATATTGTGCAAAAAGTATTTGAGGTTGAAAAGCAAATAGTGCAATGTGATTTGTGTTGCGATCACAAGTAAACATTTGTTATATCTCTATTAAGTTCCTGTAACATGGAGTGTTTAAAAGTGTCAAATGCATTTAGAAAGAGTGTGCTTCTGCAGCTGGATTATCCAGCCCACTTACCTGTGTGTAGCACAGTAGCACACTCAGAATGTTTTCCTTGCAACATGGAGAAAGTGTCTGGTGCATATAAAGAGAAGAGAGTATATTTGCAGGCGTAGTTATCGCATAATGTTTTTGAAGTTTGTGGATGGGGTTTCAGAGGAGGGTGAGGTGATTTGAATTGAGGGCTCTCACGGCCTGGGGGAAAAAGCTGTTGTGCATTCTTGCAGACTGAGCACTGATGCATTGGTACTGTCTTCCTGATGACAAGAGAAATACTTTCTATGTCTATTAATCTCCCAATTCTGTGTGAGATTAGTAAATGTACACCTTATATATAATATAATAATATAATACCTATCTGCACAAAATGCAGATGAACTTCTGGTTGAAATCGAACCTGAAATGTTGTGATAGCCATAAAGTGACAGCAAAATAAGAGACATTTTAACACAATTATTGTTTTCGCCTAACAATCGTCACTGTCATGTTCTTATTTCCTTATATGCAAACTACTACATTCCCTACTGCACATTGTTTTCTGTGTTTCATTTTCTTTTAGTTGCCTGCAGAGTTTCAGGAGCGTGTAAGCTTGCATTTGGAGGGTTCTTCCCTTTGCCATTCACCATATGCTGACACAGTGCCTGCCTCGATCATTGCCAAGGTTCTAGAGAAACCAGATGAGGCCTGCAGCAGTCAAGCCTCTCGCTCACCTAGCCCACAACCCCAGAAACGCCAGGGCTTTCTTGTGGGGACCAGCCTTGTAGGTAGCACCGAGCGCCTTGGTCTACGGGCTACATATAAGTCAGACCTGTACAGCAGCGACACAGCACTTTATTGCCCAGATGAACGAAGGAGAGAGCGCCGACCTAGCATGGACCTCCATGGGCAGAGAAAAATGTATGAACCCCAGAACTCCACTGATAGCAATCCTGAAGAAGGTTCCATGTCCTTGCAGCCTAGCTTTTCACAGGACCATTTCCGAAATTTCACCACCTCACAGGGTGGTGGCTCCAGCTCTTACTCCAGCTTTAGTGGAGGGGGGTCAGAGGATAAGGGCCATGATCCTCCTAGTAGTGCTGCATCTTCTCCACGCCACCATGCCCTTTACATGGACTGGAGGGATGGTGGTGAATATGAGCACAAGAGCGACTCCTCCTGGGAGAGGGAGAGTCCAAGCACCTTTACCAAGGCCCATACTTTTCAGCAACCTGAATCTAGCCACCATCAGAATGGTAGTTCACCCATCTACAGCAGAACCATGTCCTCCTGTTACAGTGAACCCTATGAGCCCTTGCCACCTTCAACCTCACCCAGCATCACCTATGGGGACAGTCGCCGCGGAAGCACTTTTGCTCCTGAGGAAGAAGAGCTAATTGGTCGATGGAGGCAACTAAGTGTGGAGGACCTGAGTGCCCACACGTACCGCAGTCCTGGGCGAGCTTCACCTTACAGCTTCTCCGAGCAGCACTTCTCTGTCCGGCCTGCCAAAATTCGTCTTGGTCCTCTCTACAGTAGCTTCCAAGAGGGTACTGATGTATACCACCATCATGCAGGGATTGTAGACCCCTTTGCTAGCCCCAGCCCTGAATGCAGCCCAGGTCTATGCCAACAGCAAAGCCAGACTCATCTCTACTGCTCTAAGGAGGACAGCCAAGAATCCGAACACAGCCTCTATAGCTCTAAAGATGGTGGAGCAGCAGCTGGGGGTCAGACGACAGAGTATGTTGGCGTAAGTCCCAACAGTTCAAACGAGTCTCTGGGCCATGAATCTCTAGAGATGGCTGCCGACCTGCAGCATTACCAGCCTGAGAGGCATAGTGTTTCCCCTCAAGGAACCACTCCACCACCTCCTCCACAACAACCATACCAAACATTTGGCACATTAGGACTGTCACGTAAAGACAGTCTCACCAAGGCACAGCTCTATGGTACATTACTAAATTAAAGCAAAGGTTGATTGTTACCCCTTTTTGGTTTTGAATGTGAAGTTACTGTTAGAGGCAAACACATTTCATGGGATGCTAAATATTTTTCAGTTTGTTAGCTCTCTCTGTTACAGTGTTTTGACATGATTTGGCCTTTTTCTAAAATTGTTTTGCTGTTTTTTTACAGTTATTATGGAGCTCTTTGTCACTATTTGTATAGCCTGTTTAAAAGTTTAATATGTGGCTTGTGAGAAAGTAATTTAGGGGGATAAGGGTTTCCAACATGATTGTAAAAGGGGCTAACTTTCTGTTACTATTAGCCTTCTAGACTCCTGAGAGTTTGTGAAATGAATGGGCAGCACATACTATGTAAATGAACTATTAATTTTGACAAAAAAACTTTCATTATATAATTTATGAATACTTGTATTTATTGTTAAAGTATGCTATAACTGTTAATAAATGTAACACTATGGGGAGACAGACAAATCTACAGAATTGTAAATCATTTATATTGCTAAAAAAGGCAATCAGCACTATTAAACACACTGCATTATAATTATAATGCCTCAAATAATTTAAGGCATGGATCCTTCCGCAGTGAGATATTAACAGAATATTTTTTAAAATAAACTCTGCATGGATTCATATTGCCTTTAGTCCTTCAAGATGAACTTTCAACCAAAGTGATTCTTTAAATTATATATATTTAAAATAGATTTGACACTACTCAAATCTGTTTAACCCTCAAAAGAATATACATCTTGAAAGCACTAGGACTTTTTACAGCTTCTGATGTGTTTTGTTAGCTGTCTGAATTTCTGAGGTGATTGTTGTTTTTGAATGTTTTCTTTCTTTCATTCCTTAGTGCTCTAAGTCCCTCCCTCAGGCCCTCTCTACCTCACAATTAAATCTTTCCTTTCTCTTGATCAGCTGGGACCCTGTGCCAGTTGACACAATGCATGACTCAGATTCTTCTGTTTACCTTTCTATGTCTAATAAAGCACAAGAGTTGCATCATGTCTGTCTCTTTAACACACCGTGTCCTTCTGCAATGTTCATGTTGGACATCAGATTTTGCTGTTGAAGTGTATTGGCGATAATATGGAGTACTGTATCTGTATTACACATCTGTGAGATGCGTTTCTTCACTCATCTGTATCTGTTTCTTCACCCACTTCCTCAGACTCACCATGCTTTCCCTTATATTGTAATATGGCTACATGGTCATCAGTTGCTTCAGAAATAAACTTTTCTTCACGTTATTAAAACTTTTTGTAAAGTGAGGTCTGAGCACCCTCTGGTGGGCCTTTGAGGAACAATTAAGAGAAACCTTGCTTAAGGGTCTCAACTCAGTCATGATATAGAGGGTGAAAGAGAGCACTGATCATTCACTCCCCCCAACCTACAATTCCTGCCAGACCTGAGACTCAAACCGATAACCTTTCAATTACGAATCTGACTAATCATTAGGCCATGATGATTAGGCCCAACAGTCCTGTCATACGAACCTATATAGGAACCAATTTGCTAATCGGCTGGATAACTGTGTGAAAGGGGCTATTGGCCTTATTTAACTATTTATCCAATGCACCTTGTGTTTGGATTAACAACTATAAAGTGCCTTACAAGAATCACAGTATCACAACATACAAAAAAATTTATTTTAGGTTTAATTATAAATAATCAAACACTTCAGTACAAGTACAAAAGACCAAGTACAATTAAAGCTGCAAGCAGCGATAAGCGGGACCTCGCACCGGTGCCTGAGAAAAAACGCCTTTTCTTCATAGAAAAATGCAAAACTTTGGCAGCCCACCACGGTCGTGTTCTTGCACGAAAACTCAAACGCTTCACAATTTAACATCGCAAAGGCCTTAAGATGAGAATGACACCAACACAAAGTTGATCGGACAAAAAATCTAGGAGGAGTTCATTAAAGTACGACGCGTGGAATTTGTCAAAAATAATAAAAATCCAGATTTAATTAAAAATAAATAA
Source organism: Yasuhikotakia modesta (assembly GCA_036877545.1). Lineage (NCBI taxonomy): Eukaryota > Metazoa > Chordata > Actinopteri > Cypriniformes > Botiidae > Yasuhikotakia > Yasuhikotakia modesta. The sequence continues at coordinate 21,170 of JBAJNP010003367.1, forward strand.
TCGCCTGTTGGGATTAGAGGTTCGCTTCAAGAGACTTTTTTTAATGAATTAAAGTTTTCTATAGACCTACCAAAAGTGGTACATGTACAGTAACCGTAGTGCCCTGGGCAAGTTTAGGTGGCGCTATAGAGCTATTTTGCCCCGCCTAACTTCAAAATCTCTAATAGACACCGAGTTCCGGTCGGTCTGGTGCATGTGCAAAATCTGGTGAGTTTTCGTGCATGGTAAGGCCCTCAAAAGTCCGATCAAAGCCGGAGAAGAATAATAATAATTAAAGCTGCAAGCAGCGATAAGCGGGACCTCGCACCGGTGCCACCGCCACCCAACACTGCCAGCACTACCCAGTGCCACCACCATTTGTTGGCTTTAATAAAAGTGATTTGTGGGCAAAAGCATAGTTTAATCAAAGTGTACTAAAAGCCACTTCCTGTGTAAAACACACCACTTCCTGTTGACTGCATGTGGCGCTACAACCGTAATTGAGTATTACCCTATAGATGTGTTTAGGCCATGATTTTTATAAAATGTGTGAAGGATGGGGCCGGTCAGACACTGTAGGCCTGAGAAAAAACGCCTTTTCTTCATGGAAAAATGCAAAACTTTGGCAGCCCGCCACGGTCATGTTCTTGCACGAAAACTCAAACGCTTCAAAATTTAACATCGCAAAGGCCTTACGATGAGAATGACACCAACACAAAGTTGATCGGACAAAAAATCTAGTAGGAGTTCGTTAAAGTATGATGCGTGGAATTTGTCAAAAATAATAAAAATCCAGATTTAATTAAAAATAAATAATCGCCTGTTGGGATTAGAGGTTCGCTCCTAGAGACTTTTTTTTAATGAATTAAAGTTTTCTATAGACCTACCAAAAGTGGTACATGCACGTTAACCGTAGTGCCCTGGGCAAGTTTAGGTGGCGAGGTGACCACTTTACATTCCTACATATTGGCTATTGTTATAGGTGATGTTAAAAATGGTAGAGTGACACGGTATTTCTGACCAAGTGTTGTTCTGAATGTAAATTACAATCACATATCCCTTTGATCAACGCTGTTTTTTAAGTCTCTCTGTTGCTTCCTTATTTTAATTTAATGCCAATTCAGATGTTACACAAATATTGCTGACCAATATGCCTCTATGATAATTAAGTCTTTATGGAGATAAAGTGGGATTTTGTTTTGGAGGGAGTCTGTAATTTCTTTTGTGGTGTAACACCACAAAGTTGTTACACCATAGTTAAAAGTTGTAGTGCCAAGTCAATTTCCATGTTTCATGTGAATTTACAATGATTTTACAAATCTAAGAAATGTATCGATAAACTGTCATTGTCACGAAGCCAGCCACACCTCCCACACCAGACATCACAACTCCACCAACTCATTCCCTCTCACCCGCCTACTGATTGTCTGCACCTGCACAGTTAATCAAGAACACTCTATAGGCACTCTGTTTTGTCCGGTCTCGCTGATACTTATCTCTTAATGACCCTTCACCTACCTCCAGTAATCAAGATTACCAATCTACCTGCCATCTTACCCTGAACTCCATTTTGTTCCCCTTTGTGATGTAAGGATTTGAAAACAGGATTCAGAAAGATATAAAACTACAACCTCATTTAGGTAATTCCTGCCAGCAATTCTTCTTCAAAGTCACCAGATTTTTTCACCCACTCAAATTACTATGCTACTGAAGGATGAATATAGCCATTTCTGTGCAGAGTTCTTGAATCCTTGCCTTGTTCCTTACAATAGTGATGTTTCCTCTTAAATATATTTACTTTCATAACTATAACACCACAACTGGAGCCATCATTTTGAAGGGAAGTGTACAATTGTCTGTCCATTCCATTTTTTTGTACCCAGTCCTCCTTACCATATTTTTATTTGCATCTTAAAGTACTCCCTAAAAGGAAAAAATGGCTTGGAACACTAGTTCTTACATTCTGCTCACATATTACAAACTCACAACAAGCCAACATGGCAACAAAACAGCTAATGACCATGCCTTAAACATAAGAAAACCGTATGTAACCCATCATGCATAGACGACAATTTTGCATTAACTTCAAAATTGCTTTAGAAGAGCATCCTCCTTTCGCTTTCCTTTTAAAATTATGCCTGTGGTGTAGTGGTTCAAGATGAAAACGTTTTCCTATTGTTTTGTTGATAATAGCCTGAATATACCATTCACTGGCCTGTAAAACAAGGCAATGTTGTCATGCAAAATGAATGCATTAATCACTGCAGGTATAAAATTATGTATTGCTGTCCAATGTGTATTAATGTGTAAGAAATTAGAGGATAAGTGCAACCACGATAAGCCACTCAGAAGGCTTCAGCATGAGGAACTGTGCCGAGTGTATATTCATTGTGGCCATCAGACTTTATCATAGCCACTAGCATTTCAGTTGGTTTCTTTTCCCAATGGTCCAGCACCTAAACATACACATAAATCTAATAAATACTAAACACCTACTTAATGTAGGTCATACAGTGCAATGGGATATGTAAGTGGAACATATTGCACAAAGTGTGATTGTGTGTGGTGATCTGGATGTGGGTAATCTTTACTTAATTTGCTTGTATGCATCAGTAACAGCCCTCAACCCTGTTCTAGAACAGCAACACTTGAATAATTCCAACTGTTAAGGCTGCTTGTTTAAAATGACCTGTGCTGTGGTCACAGATGCCTTTGGATGATCCTCGGGCAATTGTTCTTTCAAAACAAGTAACAGTCAATTTAAAAAAACTGTTGAATGTCACTTTGAAGGATTAATTGTATGGATCTTGTATAATAATGAATCAACTAAGTCTTATAGGTCTGATTAATAAATTAAACAGTTTAATTATAAAAATCATATCAAAACATCTTCCTTTGTTTATGAATACTTCTGGTGATCGTTTTGATTATATGTAAGAAATGACAGTCACAAAAGAAACTGGTTTAAAAAAGAAACGAGAAGAGAAGAGGTAACATAAGTAAGCATTGTATCTTCTGCCACAGTAGGGGTAGCATGTTCAGAAATGTTCTGAAAGTAAAAACATAGGAATATGCTTAATACTGCATAAAAATAAGTTATAACTAGTTATAACTATAGTAATAACTAAGCATTAATTATTGCATCTCTTTTTAACAATCTGTTTAAGTATTAGTTGGTTAGAGTAATGCAGTTTAAGCAGAGATGTATAAAGTACTAGAGACCCATACTTAAGCCCATCAGCGCATTGAGTACAAGTTCTCTATCAAAAAAGTGACTTGAGTAGAAGTAAAAGTGCTCTTTAAGCACCATACTTAAGAGGAAGTACTAAAGTATTCAACATTTTTTGTACTTAAGTATTGCAAGTAATTTACTTTAAAATTTACTACTCAAGTACTGAAAGTAAAAGTACAAGTATTGTGTTATGTATTTATTAAAGAAAGCAGTCAAAAGTTTGAACATCATATTGTTAATATTATTTCATATGTTTAGCCTAAAGGACACTCACAATTCCTTCGGCTGTAGCAGCAGTACAAGGACAGTAATCCACAAGAACACCTTAAAACATGGATCTTAACGATGAGCCGGCTTCATCAAACCTGTGACAGTGCCATCTACAGCTCTGGCAGTGATAATGTGGGTTTGGAATGATTCATGAACATTTTTATCATTGTAACGAGTAACGATGCAGCACATAAAAACTGTATCGGAGTAAAAGTATTAAACTCATCGAAAATATGTACTGAAGTAAAAGTAAAAAGAGAAAAGTACTTAAGTACAGTAGTGAAGTAGTTCTGCTTCGTTACTATACATCTCTGAGTTTAAGTAATGTAAAAGAACTTGTGAGAAAGAAACCGAGGAATGCTTTCTATCTTTAATAGAAAGGGTAGTGTTTGCTTATATTAATAAAAAGGATTATAATTCAGCATTTTTTTTCTTTGAACCCACCAATACATTGTTATTCTCCAAAATGTGGACACTTTTTATTAATTTTGTAAACAGATTCTAGCCATCACTTCAGTTAACAAATAAGAGCATTTGTGTCCATTTTCCCCAGTGCTGTTTCTGGAGCTGATGATGGGACTGAAGAGGGCATTTTTTTCCCCATAGCATGACATGATGTGATTTTATATGATTATAATGATACATATTGTAAACAAAAGGAAGTATGCAATGATATACCACATTACTGAAGTTATACCTGCACATAGTCTTTTACATGCGTCACATACAATTTCTTTTCTGAGATCTCACCTTATTATGTCTCCCTTTGAAAGGAAAGGCCTTAGAAAGAGGACTAAAATGGCCTTCTCTGCTTCCATCTCTCCATGTCCACTATGTGGATCTGAAGGGTATGGTAAAAATACATACTATAAACTTCCCAAAAGTGGCTTGTAAAAAATGTAGACCCTTTAATAAGCAAATAAGTCTTTGCTTCTGTAAACAGATCCTGTTTAGATCCTACTTACTCTTTTCCATAATGTCCTGTTTTGTTGTCTGTAGAATTGTTTTGTTCTTTATACATTCAATAAAAAAGCCCTAAACAATATGTATATATTACAGAAATGGCAAAAATGTTATCTTTACTCAGCAATATATTTTGGGAGAATAACTTGTATATATGTTATCTTTAGAGTAAAGATAGATTACCTTCCTAAGGCAACCCTCCCTAATAGTATTTGTGCCTAGAGTTGGTTCCCTGGCCAGGGATTTAACCCAGCAGTGAAAGCACTGTGGCCTAACCACTAGTTCTCCAGGGACCCAATAACGTAACAACATAATGTATGCCTTTACCATGAACTCCTATGGAACAATGTTGATCTCATCTATATCTGATATTTGCAGTCTTGATAGCATCATCAAGTTTGTTAAAGTGCTTCTCCACATTTTCACCAATGTATGAGAACAAAACGGCAGCACTGGTTACAACCTCATTGAGGTCTCTCAGTGTACTGGTGCATGTCATTAGACCAAAGACATGCATTGCCAGCTGGTAGTGTTTGGGAGCACTGCAAATAATATCACTAAAGTTTTTAATATTAATTGATGTCCATAATACCTATTTGATAAACCAAAAAGAATAACTTACTGTTTTTTGCAGTCTTTGGCATATTTCATTACATGACTATGGCAACGATGAAGAATTGGAATCCTGAAGTATCTACTACTGGCAGCTTCGTAAACGTAAAATGGAGTTTCTGTTCTCCTCGCTTTTTGAATTATGCTGCCTGTTGCATCCAAATACAAAATATCATCCACAGTCCTCTCATGGTACATTTCTATATGGTCTCCTGAAACCATAGCATTACACCTTTAAGATGTAAAATGACCTTTTGCTAAACGCCATCAGTGCCTGATTGTTCCTCAAGCATTACCTGCTGCAACGAAACACGGTCACAAGGGTGAAACATAACGGCAGGTTTATTGGAGTGAACAGGTAAGTAGACAGGGATAATGAAACGGCGAGTAGCGGTAATTACGGTTGATTGTTGATTTGGAACTTGGATATGACGGTGCTTTCTTTGTTTGTTTCCTTTTTCCGTATGATAGCGAGGGTCGACAAAAAATTCATTCTTCTAGGATGGCGAGGTAGATGAAGAGCGGAGAAACCAGGAGAATACACGGACACACACACACCTTAGCAATACAGGTAAGGAATACAGGTAAGTATGTGATCTTGGACTTGCATACGATTACCGAGGGAGGCCGCAACGTATTGACTAGATGTTCCGATGTGTTACCCCGATGGTAACACGAAATATCACAGATAATATCAATGGATGCATAGCGCACATCCTGCATGTGAGCACACTGTTAATTTAGTTTTCGTAACAATTGGGTCTATCCGTGAATTATAAAATGGATATTTACATCCAACAAATAAATACTTATTATATAGTCCTATTATATGTACCTATTATATGTGTCAGATGATTAGGGCCTGTGCTATATTGCATAACATGGCATAACGTAACGGGTCCCTGAATGTGCCATATTACCAAACAAGTGATTCAACAGTTATGAAATGTAAGAACAAGTACATTTTTTATTATTTTAATGCATTACAAATGTAATTTAATTTATTGCTGATATTACACACTTCAGTGGTCAAGATATTAATAGAAGTAATTATTTCTCTGTGATTGTAGCACAGCATCAGTGAAGACTTGCTCGTGGGCACACGACTGGAGCCACGACTGGAGCTTGGCAGAGTAGAATGGTCAGCGCTGATGGGCTGCATGTCTGTGGAGAGGTTGTGGCTGGAGCCGCAAAACCCTGTTGTGAAGAGGTCATTGGAGGAGCCTGGCGCAAGGGAACCACTTGTGCTTGACACAGCAAGTGCAGGGAAAAAAAACAAATACCTATCACAAATAAAAAAGGATATAAGACTGTGATTTTGGCTTAATTCTAAAATGCATCGACTTCCCAGGACCTTATTAGGACAAATATGGGATGACCTTGAGAGGAGCATTTGGCTTGTGCCTGAACACATAACGTAACAAGGCAGTATTTATAACGAGAAGAGTGAATACAGGTATGCGCCACACAGTGTTGTAAGTCAGATTTTTTTTGCCGTACGAAAATTCTGACTTTTGCACACAATCTTTCAGAGGGTAATCTATGCAGGGTTTAATAAATGAGGCCCCAGGACTTCATCTGTACATCCAGATTTCACAACTGATTCTTCTAGTTTATGCAGACATTCCACATACAGTGCCCTGGGTACTTTGTCAGCTACTGTCATTGCTTAACTGTTGGAGCTTCAAGGGAGACCGACTCCTCTGTATTGTGACACACAGCATCTCCCTGAAAGGTAACTACAGTTTTCAGAGTTGATTCATCTTCAATTGTAACTTCTGCACAAACTGGACAGTGTGTATAATATAATATGCAAAACAATGAAAAAGTGTTTTTTGGTTTTTTGACCCTGTCTCGCTTAAATGCAAAGCAACAGTATGGATGGACTGACTGATGTCCCTTTGCAAATGTGTTAGTCCATTGCAGGCTTTAAATCTTTTGTGCCATTTAGATCTTCATTTTTGATCAAAAGAAACAGGGTTGGTTTTGGCAAAGGATGGGTGAAAAAGCTTTAATACTGGCATAAGTTGAAGCTGAAACACTGGTGCTTTGTTCTTTGCCCTGTAATATAATCAACATTTCTTTCTTTGCTAGATGAGATCCTCCAAAACATCATTATGAAATCTGTATTTCCAAAAATTTGCCACAATTAAACCATAATGTTTAGGCATTATTAGGTATGTCAGATGACATGTAATCCGACCTGCACTTCCTGGAGTGAATCACTCACACTCTCTCTGAAGGTTAGAAGATATTACAGGATCCATCTGCTGAAAATGCAGATAAAAAAAACAACATTTACATGCTGTGCTGTCATTATTTTGAATTTGAATGTACAGTGTCTCTGGTTTTCTTCCCTGTGCACAAATATTGATGAATAAAGATTAATATTTTTTTGCTTGTCACTTAAGGATTGTGTTGCTAAGGTTATAAACTGTGGTATACGTAAAAGTATATGTTAAAACATTTACGCACCTTGCCAAATTCACGGAAATGGAAAACTAAATAAAGGAAATACAATCAAAATGAAAAGGTAAAAGACAGTAATGCTACACATTTAACATAATTAGTTATTTTAAATTTGCATAAGCAAAACAGTCCTATAGCCAAATAAGTAGTTAAGGGTCCCGGCGCATGTTGTACCTATATATAAAAAGCACTTAAATTAATTTTCTTTAAAATAAATTTAAAAGGGTAACAGCAGCCCTGGCCCACTTACCCAGGTCTCTGACCTCTCTGACCTGTCATGTTTCAAAGTTCTGATCTTAATTGTGCACATAGAATTATATTACTAGACAAGTTATTACGATAACTTATTGCAATAGTCACCTTTTAATTACTTAATTCTATATATGGAACATTTCCTGTCCAACAATAAATTCTTTTTAACAAAATGTATTTTTTAGCATGTAGGTGTAATTTGCAGGTCGATGTCACACTACAGTGGGGAACGGAGACCAAGATGGTAGATAGCATAATCTTTAATCTCATCAGAACAATACACCAAGACCTTAAGCACAATTAAAGTAGAATTCAATAGCTTACATACTGTGTGTGTTTTCTTTGCTTCTAAACACAGTGCAGCACTTCTGGGTTCTATATTAAAGCACCATGTCACCACATCAGGTTTATTCTGTTTAGTTTGACAGTTAACAATTGTTTCACTTCTCTCTTACTCTCCATACTCACATACTTTATTTTAATACAGCTGAAAATTCACTAAAGCTGTTTCATTTACATATTCCTGTCATTAAACAATAGAACAAGTATAAATTTTAGATTTAGATGTTGTTATTTTAGGCTGAAACCTGATTTACAAATCTGACAAAAACACCATAAACATAAGACTGCAGCTGTGCTGTGATTTCGAAAATATTTACATGCAAAATAATGGGATTGTCAATAGATGGCGCTATGAGAAGTTGTAAACGTTAAAAACAAAAACAAACGTAAAAAACCTTCAAAGGCTATAAAATAATAAAAAAAATAAAAATGGCTATAACTATGCCATCATTTGTTGGATCACTTTGACAATTCTAAAATGCAACAATATTTCACAACTGGTCAGGATTCCCCCCTACGGGAAATCTGTAAAACTGTTAAGTGAATTCTTTAAAATGAAAAATAATATAGATAAAAAAACCCAAACATTAAAATAAACATAACATCGTCGTCTTTCCCTAGTGTGTAGAGTTAAACACGTGTTTTATATGTGTTTTAGGCGTGTTTGTTTTCTCCTTACAAGTTTTGGAAACAAACAATTCTAACCCCACACTAATGAGGAAGACAGGGCTATAGATTTTTAAACTTACGTTTGTTTCATTGGTTTAAATACTTTGAACCATTTTAAAAGTTCGCTATTTGTCCTGTGGATGGCGCTGCCAAATTGTTCTGTCAAATCGCTGTTAAAGAGAACGAAGAAGTAAGGCGGCGCGGCAGTAGACATGGCGGATAACAGGGAGAAAGGTTTACAAGACTATAGGAAGAAATTACTGGAGCATAAAGAGATTGATGGACGTCTTAAAGAATGTAAGAATTAATTGTGTGTGTTTTTCGATCATCCAAGCTGTCATTGATAATGTGACTGTAATTTCCGGCTGTTTGAAGTTTTGTTTAGCTGGTCTCGCTGTAAGTCGCTTTGTCATGCATAACTGAGATTCGTTAGCCGCTAATGAGCTAACGAATGACCAGCTCAAAATGACCAAATAATACCAATTAAATTAAAATGCACGGTGTGCTTTAAATGTTTCCACTGTTTTATACTATTTTATAAGACAAGAATGTAGACGTCACATTTTCTCCGCGTGGAAACATAAAACACAACGACTATTTAGCAGGTCTAATGTTTCTGTTCTAGTGCGGGAACAGCTGAAGGAGCTCACAAAGCAGTATGAGAAATCAGAGAATGATTTAAAAGCTTTACAGAGTGTGGGCCAGGTAAGAATATGCGTTTAGATGGTTTTTGTTTTGTACTAATTTAAACGTACACATCTGCATTTCTTGTGGTGTTCGAATATTTCATCCTCTTTGTAGATTGTTGGTGAGGTGCTGAAACAACTGACAGAGGAGAAATGTAAGCTAAGAGCCTTGCTTATTCTGGTGTGTAGTTGACAGTGACAGTCCACTACAGCTCTGTGTTGTTCTATTGCAGTTATTGTCAAAGCTACTAATGGCCCACGGTATGTTGTTGGGTGTCGTAGACAGGTGAGCGTGTTTGTTTTTGCATCATATTAAGTTTTTTTCCTAAGATGATTTGTCATTGCTAGCCATGTGGTTTGTTTTAGCTGGATAAAACCAAGCTTAAACCAGGGACTAGAGTGGCCCTGGACATGACGACTCTTACTATAATGAGGTAAGGGTTATATGTCCTATTGTATCAAATTATTAATGTGATTATTCATAGTGTAAATATCCTCTCATTAAGCATTTAATTTTAGAGACCAGTTAAATTTATTTAAAGGTGTTCTCTATTTAGACAAAAAAAATCTGACATTATTTACTTAACCCTTATGCTATTCCAGACAAACATTCTGTCTGGTGTCTCATTTTGTGTTCTATATTTTGATAGTACTCTTATAAAGCCGCTTTTACCTGAATGTCATTTTCAAATTTCTTCAGGTATTTGCCTCGTGAAGTGGACCCTCTAGTGTACAATATGTCCCATGAAGATCCTGGCAGTGTTTCCTACTCTGAGATTGGTGGATTATCTGAGCAAATCCGTGAGCTGAGAGAGGTTGGCTTGCAGTTTCTGATTTTGGATTCATTCAAGCAGCATACAATTTTGTTAAAGACTGAGATGTTTCACTGTATGAACTTTCTTCTGAAGGTAATTGAGCTCCCTCTGACCAATCCTGAACTGTTCCAGAGGGTGGGCATAATCCCTCCCAAAGGTTGCCTCCTCTATGGACCTCCGGGTGAGTCACCTTATAATGGCATGATGGAAAATGTAGTTATTCACTTTGCTCAGTTATGAAAAATAATATTTGCTAAAGATTTGTAAACTTGACTAAGAAAATATTGCATTGATCTTCAGTTATTGAAACAGTTACGTTTGTCAAAATTTTGTCAGGGGTTTTAATATCCCCATTGAAATACTTACTTTGTCTAACTTGCCTGCCTGCAACATTTAATAACGGATGCTTTTTTTATTGTTTCTAATTTATATACCTTGAAGGTACTGGAAAGACTTTACTTGCCAGAGCTGTGGCCAGTCAACTAGACTGTAATTTTCTTAAGGCAAGTTTCTTTACATTATGTAACCATCACATTTAGTAGTAAATGACTTTTCACCGCTAGAGTATAGAGAAAATGTAATAACTATGTGATGTGATAAATGCTAATTGGTAAACTATTTAATCGTGGTTTTAATGGATGCAAGTTGTACATCACAAAAGTTGCGGCAAATTTTATATTGTTGAATAAAATGTCCTGTTTACCAGGTTGTGTCCAGCTCCATTGTTGACAAATACATTGGAGAGAGTGCGAGACTCATTAGAGAGATGTTCAACTATGCCAGGGACCACCAGCCTTGCATTATCTTCATGGATGAGATTGATGCAATTGGTAATATTTTCACATTTTGTTCCAACCTGTTCTTAAATGGTGAGATAGGAATTATTTAACACATGCTTTGTCTTTAAAGGTGGTCGGCGGTTTTCTGAAGGAACCTCTGCTGACAGAGAGATCCAAAGGACACTGATGGAGGTAATGGCTTTGTAACTCACACCTCCCTGTCACCAATGTACTATTTGTTACATTTAATCACATGGGACAGTGCTTCTATCAGTTACCTAGACTGTGGTGTCCTGCCATAATTTAATGTGTCCCGTCAAAGATTCAAACAAACCAAATATATTTTTGGGGTCAAGCTCTATTGCAGGGGTGCCCAACATGTTGATCACAAAGGTAGTGTGAATCGATCGCATGGCATTAACAAAGTAGACGTCAGCCCATCATCCGTCCTCACTAGGCATGTGACTGTATTTGGTAATGTGGTAAACCCGGTAATGATTAGGCACGGTTGTATCGCAGACACTTCAGAATACCGTGAATGAACGCGCATTGGCTGCTTTTTCATTAAAGAACAATGCATGTATCTCATCCCTGCTATAGATAATTATTTCATTTTACATTTTAAAAAGTTATTTTATTCTCAATTTGTTTCTTTTTTCCATGAAAAAATACAACAAAAAGTCTATGAGTGGTATCGATAAAAGTAGTAATACAGTTAAAACCTTGGCGATACCCATCCCTAATGTCTATTTCTTTTCTTAAAACTCACCAGAAGTCACAATTTAAAGGGTTATTTTGCAGAAATAATCTTCCAGGGTCATGCCCCCAGACCACCCTAGTGTTGCTATGGTTGCTGACACGGCACTGCTGCTACAAGTACTTCTAGGGAAACACTGAAAAATCTAGAGACACCCATGACAAAACATTATAAAAAGCTTTTCACCAGCTCTACACAAGATCGGTGAATTTGTAAGGGGCTTAAGGCTGTACTTTCGCAGTAATTTGATTTGACATCTTGGTATGTGTCATCTAGCACATCTTGTCCTTTTTTTTGTTTGTTTCTGCAAACTTGCAATTAGTCAGACATCGGATGTCGTCAATGCAGTATTGGATCAGTATTGGGTCTTAAAGGGGTCATGATTTATTCGTAGTTTCCTGAGGTGTAATTACAATTCTTCTAAAGGTGTTTGGTCAAAAACATGCAGAATTAAATCACTTTTTCCAGGCAAGGTGTGTTTCCACTTCCTTGTGACTGTGTTAAGACCTCTTATCAAAAGATCTTATCACATCAACTGACTGTGGCACTAACAACAAAAGTCACGCTGTGTTCTTGACTGAATAACTTTTGATAAGAATTCATTTTTTTATGTTTTAAGTTTTATGCAGTCAATGATTATATGTTATTTATATATTATAAATACTACTAGCACACAGTTGTTTATAAGAGCAACATTTCTTTATATATCTAATCACTTAATTTGCTCTCAAAATGCACTAGACCAATGCCCTAACTTTTTCAGGTGGTTCATTTCCCATCCCCCCCAGAGGGAAATTTGTACCGTTTACACTTTAAAAATGTATACTGACTACATACTGAGTGGATAAATGTAAGAGATAATTTATTAACTCCAGGTTGAAGGCTTTCTATAGAAGAAAAATATACTGGGTTTGTTTTTGTCATTTGTATATTTAGCATTTCTAAGCCAATTCTAAATAATAGTGTTTCATTCTTTTTATACATTTAACAGACATTCACTTTCCTAATGGTTGTATTCTGACTGTAAAAGCTGCTGCCAGTATGTAGATATTGTTAAATTAAGTTTTTAAAGTCTGTTGTGGAAAACAATGTTGTATCAATGATAACTTTCTGATACATTTTGTAGGTTGTATGGTCTGGTTATTACTGCTCCCAAAGAAAGTGATTTAGCAACATTTAATTGAGCAAATCAATATTAGTAGTTTTTTCACCATAGTTTTTACGATGTTTGTAAATATTCTTCTACATCTAAAGAAAGTTTTCACAATCATTTTTGTTTTTACAACAAATATAATGTTATTGTATCTGCTCATCAGCTGCTGAATCAGATGGATGGATTTGACACACTGCATAGAGTCAAGATGATCATGGCAACCAACCGTCCAGATACCTTAGACCCTGCCCTCCTGCGCCCTGGCCGACTGGACCGGAAGATTCGTAAGTTTGTTTTCTGGCATCTCAAACTCTTTCTGATGCTAATTGAGAAATGAACAAGTTGAACATGTTCTTTATTTTCTGATGCACAGATATTGAGTTGCCCAATGAACAGGCTCGACTGGACATTCTGAAGATCCACTCTGGGCCAATAACCAAGCATGGCGACATAGGTGTGCCTATTTTCTAGTACACGATTTCTGTTGTAGTCACATTTCACAGCTTTGGTGTTAGTTAATTTTTACTATTTATAAACAGACTGTATGGAGTTTCCCTTTTTATTAGTGGTACTTGCAAAGCATACTTCTTACTTTCATACTACTTTTTCAACTTTGGTCAACTTTGGTACGTAACCCGTCCTGCACTGTTTGTTGTACCCACGAATAAGGTGTCAAATCGATCAATTAAATGAGGACAGATGTGCTATGATTTTAAACGGGATTCAAGTGCAAAATGTGTTGTCATAGCTCTGCATCAAAATCATGCAACCACCTTATTAACTACAATTGAAAAAGGTAGAAGGCATAGGAACACTGCAGAGACAAGTTGTGTGTAGGGTTCACCCTAGTAACCATTTAGTGTACAATAGCAACCATGTAAAAATGAACAAGCCATATCTCGGCTATAAAACTTTGTAGAAACATGTGGGTGGGCTTATTGATCTTGGGTTAAAGGGCTTATTGGGCTTAAGGTATTGCCTTGGAAACTTTCTGGCCACACCCTAGCAACCTAGCATCAATAATATCAGAGAGTAGCCATGTTTTGGTATATTTGTAATGTTAAATCATGCTGGCCCGAATTTTGCCATGGCAAGCATTATGATGTACCTATCATTGTTAAGCGCTAAAAGTGCAAAAGTAAATTTAATATTTTTTTTTTCCCTATTTGTAACCAGGTGTATTTTTTCCCTTCTGATATTTTAGATTATGAAGCCATTGTCAAGCTCTCAGATGGTTTTAATGGAGCTGATTTAAGGAATGTGTGTACTGAAGCTGGTAAGATCTCTGATACACTGGAATATTATTTCCCACAGTTGCCACAATTCTCTAATAACTGGGTGATACTCAATGAATTTGGAACAGTATGAAGTATGTATAGCATACTGTGCGAGATTCAGTTAGCTATTATTTATTCTAAACACAGTTTACTATAGGGGTGGGTGTATGAAACATGGCAGAAATTAAAAGATTTTAATTAAAACCCAGAAGTAGCGCTGTAGCTATATAATGAAATGTATAGCTATATAAGGATAGCGCTATGTAATGTATTCTGTATTGGAGTAACAGGTCTTCTAGATACACAATTACAACAACTGATCGAATCACAGTAACTGTGACATGACAGTGATGATAAAACATGATTGTCTAATTTAAAAAGAAATATTTGTATGATTATGGTGGCATTTTGTGATGTATCTTGTGGTCTGATAGTTGTTTATGCTCTCAGAGAATATCAAAGTCAGAGAATATGCCTTTGGAAACTGCTTTAAAGTATTTTTAGGTCAAGGTCACTTGCATTTTGTGCAGATGGACACATTTTATAATTAGTGATGGGCAGTTTTGTCAGTTTTTTTTATTTAGATTAATCAATAGGCCTAAAAAAATTGAACTGTGGTTTGAGGGTGTACGTTAAAATGAAAATTTGAAATATTATTACTACACTTACTACACGGAAATTTAATGAATGTTAATGAAACTATGACCGGAAAATAGCAGTAGACAACAGAGGCTAGCAAAAGTAACCTAGGCATTAAAAGCATCTCACCCTGCCCTCACAGTGCTCTCCAAGCTACACCACCTCCAAAACACATGAATGCAGTCTGCATCGGTATGCAAATACATAGTTTACATAGTAAGTGAAACATGCCATTGTTGCATTTGGACCGAATGCAATGACTGGACAGACATTTCATGGTCCACACAATTTATTTGAATTATTTTAATCTCCACCTTTTATTTTAATGATCGATTGTTCATGTCATGTTCAGGTACTTGTGCCCATCCCTGTTGTGGTGTCCAGTGAGTTTAGTGACTGACTGAATCCTGAATTCCATTGTATGACCTTTTTGATTTCATCCAACAGGAATGTTTGCCATTCGTGCTGATCATGAGTATGTGACTCAAGAAGATTTCATGAAAGCTGTGCGGAAGGTGGCGGATTCCAAGAAGCTGGAGTCCAAGTTGGATTACAAACCTGTATAAAACCACATTTTTGTGCAAGTATAAATGTGAGGGTTTTTTGGGCAACAATACATTTTCTGTCTCAAGACACAACACTTTGTTGCTGCAATTTTTGTTGTCTGCATTTGAGCTCACTGATGTTGTATTTCCATTTTTAACATTAAGTGACTGCAGTTACTTAATGCATTTTGTAGCTACAGTTTGAATAAAATCACCTGTTAGCCACCTATAAAGATGTAAAATGATGCTTTAGAATTCTGTGGTGAGTTAATTAAAACTGTGTACCTGCCTCTTTTTTCTATATTACGTAAGGCAACCGCAGATGAGAATTTCATATTGTTGTTACCACGATTGCTGTCTGAATTCATTTTAAAGCTAAAGTCATTTTAGTTTTATGCTTTCTACAACATTGTTTTCCTAGGGTTATTTTAAACTTATCATACTGGGTTATCTTGTTTCGTGGTTTATACCATACTTTCTTTACAATACCAAGAAGTCAGAGTTAAATTGTCACACTGCATTTAAAAATAATTTAAAAGATTTTAGTTTAACAATTTTTTGTTTACTAGCATTGCTAAAGTGATAACGGTACACCAACTGTAAATAACTGCTTTTTTGACCACTTGTCTGTCACACATTGGTGACAGACAAATTTTGTCCTCCAAAAAAACCCACATTATAAGGAGCAGAAAACACTGCAAAACATCACTTTGAAGTGCAAGTTTGACATGTTCCACTGGTTTCTTTAAATGCAGAAACTAAATGGCAGGTAAAAGCACATATTTAATGATGTACATATTAAAACAGTTTATGATCAGTTTAGGCTATTGCTAAAAACCATCTGTATTCTAGCTCTCTTATTTCACAATATATACACCATTTACACTGCAATTTGGTGCGAAAGGATGTGGACATACAGGGAGTAGGGGGTAATGTACAAATTTCCCATATTAAGCAAAAACTCTTACATGTACAATTTAAGATTAGGTAACCAATATATTGAAAAAATATTCTCAATAGCCAGTTTAAAAACATTAAATAATGCTAATAATGTCCATAGTAAAAGTTAAAGATCTGCTAAGTTCATTTCTATAGGATGATGATGTTTGAAATATGTTTTCTTTAATATCCAGTTCATCAGAGAGTTATTAACCTTATTACTTGATTTAGGTTGTTCTAACTGTGTTGTCTTCCCAATCATAAGTTGGTTGGTTAGACAGTGCAAATGATTCTAGGACAAAAGCTCTGCAGATTGGACAGTGCTGGAAGTGACACAAGCAGCCATCACATACACATGCATGTCGGCATGGCAACAGCACTCTGTTTATTGGTGCATTTTGACACACCACACAATCTCTGCCTTGGTTGTCTGACACCTCCCCCCTTTCATCCAGATCTTTGTGTTGTAGTCCTGCGCCTTCTGTACTTGTTGATGGTTTAATGGTGTAAGAGTAGTTGCTGTTGTCAGCTGACATAAAAAGAGGCTGTGAAACAAAGAACAGAACTTTATAGTTTATAGTAGAACAGTAAATAATGAGAAAATGTTCTCATTATTTACATACCTATTACATACCTTCAGATCATACAAGTTTCCCTGTGCTGTAAGAAGGTACTGAAACAAGATTCTTGCAGAAATTCTGTATTTGTCATCAGGGACATGAAGTACTGTCACACTAGCCACCTTAAAAAAACAACACAGAACAATTTAAGTCTTCATCACAAATTATTTCCTGCATCCCCATGTGAGTATTCTGTGATATGTTTCTACTTCTTACAATATTGTAGTTGTCCCTGATTACTGGATTGGCCAACGTCAACACAGCCACCAGGGGGTATCGATCCCGGGGCAGAAACCCAAAATCTGTCACTCTGAGCTCTGGTGGCATTTGGGTGAGGCATTCTTTTTTTTCTTTATGTATACTAATAATGCATTAAGGAAAGACAGCCTGTGCCATTTAGTGCTGTATCATCTTTTCCATATACATCCAATACAGAAGAATAATAAAATGTTTATGAAACGTTTAAAAGAAGTTAATTCTAACAGACACAGCAAGGATACTTGAAACTTTGATAGTAGTGGTAGCGGAACTTCAGAGAATCTTGAAACAACTCTGGGGTACTGAGTTTAGGCCCATGCTGGTGACTTTGAAGGACTGCCTGTAAGGCATGTACCTCACAACCCCAGAAACAACTGAGGACACAATCTTCAAGGCAGTATGCCAGCAAGCTCAGACCCTCTGACAAAATGACAAGAGCATACATTTATTGATCACATCTTGTGACTTTCCTGTAACATTTTTATTAGCCAATTCTTACCAGTGACTGTGCCAGCCTTAGAGCCCATCTCCAAAAGGAATGGATTTGTCACCTGCACCATTATCCTTTCAGGAACAGGCGTGAGAGATTCAGTCTCATCTGAACTGCGTAAAATAACTGGAACATCGAATCCAAACCTTAACAGAACGCAACAAAATCGGTTAGAGATGAGGAACTAAGGAACAAAGGACTTAGTCCTAGAGAAATCAAAAATTTAAATGTATTTGTCTCCCACATATGTTAAACTATATGCAAAACTAAAACAGTGACTTATATTTATATGAACTTACCAGCCCAGAACCACAGCCACAGTGATGATGAAGCATACAGATATGACAGTGATGTAAAAGAGTGGGGAATACTCATACAACATCACTAAAAACTCAGCAGCCATTGTAATAATGTTACATTTATACAATTATGATGAATGCCAATGATTTAATAAAATGAATACTTTAAAACAAAGATGCGGCTGTTAAAACAAAACCTCTGTTACATGCTTCTGACACCCTGCAGAACGCAAACGTAAACTTCCGGTTTTACGACAGCCACAACCACGGTATGGGGTGTGAAAGCGGAACTTACTTTGTATGGCGTCCGGGAGGAACAAAAATATCACTTTGCATTACTCACTTGTCTAACTAAATGTTTTACTCACATGCTAACTTTTTTTAATCTTTTATTTGTTCCATTCGACTCAAACGAGACACAGACGTGACGCGGACGTCACGTAAACCACACATATCATGGCGGGTAATGTCAAACGCAAAATCTAACGTCCTAAAATGTGTGTCCTAAAACTTTTTTAACAAGATGAGACAAGCAGCAAGACTATTAATTGATATTACAGGCACTAAATACTAAATACTAAAGATAATGTTTATACATAAAAATGTAGACACCCAGACATCAGAGCTCCGCAGAGCAGATAAAAAGTACAATTAAAGCTACAAGCAGCTATGACCGGGACCTCGCACCGCTGCCACCACCACCTGTTGGATTCAGGAACAGTGAATGGTGGACATAGCAGACATAGCAGGCCTGAGTAACAACAACTTGGAGGAGTTAATCGTATTGTAAAACACAACACTTCCTGTTCCTGCCTGCAGGTGGCATGCTTGATTATTAGGGACCGAGCACTAAGCGTGCGAAGTCCCTATTGTTTCTGTGATGCTTATTAGGGACCGAGCACTAAGCGTGCGAAGTCCC